>MKEJ01086312.1:0-13162 GCA_001753735.1 Embelia ribes | reverse complement strand
AACAATGTCACATTTACAAAACATGGAACTATTTGTTTTGAAGTTAAATCCATGAGGACCAAATAGAATATGGAACTTTTACGTGATAACTGATATATGTTTTGAAAATATTATATAATATGGTATGATATACAGTAGGATTATAATTTCTACAATTACTATCGGTGCTCACTCCCGATAAAATAAGTCATTTAGTATAACCTTTTATCCTTTGGGATAACTTTTCTCTCATAAAACCGACTAACAATGTCAAATTTACAAAACATGGAACTATTTGTTCTGAAGTTAAAACCATGAGGACCAAATAGAACATTGGTTGAAATTACATTGACCATTGAGCTTAAAAAGATGTGCTCGGCAAACTCTGCCCCACTTATCCGTTTATTTTTAAATGTTCGAATGAAATTAAAAGAATAAATTCCTTACAAATTTTAATTAAAAAAATTAATTTAATTTTAGCTGTCAATTTTAAAATAAACGAAACAAATACAAAATAAACGAAACAAATACAACAAGCAAGTGACATCCATCAACCCGTCCGGTTGCCTCCAATCCGTTAGAAAGAAGATTTGAAATTTGAAATGTCTCCGTGGAATTTCTGTTGCCAATCACCATCATACACCCCACTAATTAAAGCCCTTTCCTTTGTAATTGTTAGGGAAAATTACACTTTTTCCCATTAGGTTTCTGAAAATTTCAGATTATCCCCAATGGTTTTCAAAATTTCACTTTACCCACTATTATCTAAGTTAGATCTTATTGTATAAGTATCATGTTACCCTTACTTAGAACTTGATATTAGATTATATTAAGTAAAATATCGTCACGTTAATAAAAGTACATTATATTTGTAAACAATAATTTTTTTAACAAAAAACTATACAAAAGATACTATTTAAGGGGTATTTTAGTAAATTTTTAAGTTATTTATTATAAATAATTTTACGTAAATTTTTGAGTTATTTATTTTAAATAATTTTACTTTCACTTTGTCCCTGGAAATTTTGGGGGTAAATTGTAAAGGCCACCAAAATTCATGGGGCATGGTGTAATTTCAGAAACTTCATGGTGCTTTCTAAAATTGTCAGAAACCTCGTGGGGGCAAAGTGTAGTTTACCCTAATTATTATCCAGGAAAATACAGTATGCTCTAGAAACACCGGGCTTCCCAATCAAAACTTTGGAGAAATATGATTGATGCTTAAGCTTTTATCATTGTCATAAAACATTTATGTTCCATTAACATCGATTATCAAAGCTCACTTTATTAAAGAATAGCCACATGCAGACTCTAGAATCCAGCACAACTTCAATATTCTTATTGTTTGAGAAGAAAAAAAAAACTAAAAAAAAAAATAAAATATTGAATTTATATGGGTTTATTATCTTAATCTAAACCATTAGTGGTTTTATCCAACAATTCAAATTGAACTTGCACCCGTTGCAAGCCTTCGGAACTGTAGCCTCCACGCATTGCACGGCTTCCCTGTAAGTACACCCTTAATATGTTGTAACACACTTATCTACCGTTGGATTGAGTTTAGTATTGTAGACCTTCTACGAATCCAGTTGAACATATTTCTCTTCCCTACTATAAAAGAGAATTCTACTACCGTATTTCCTCTATTTTCACCTCCTAAAATAGCCTTTTCATACCTACCAAATTACACCTCTATACCCGTCACATATACGCATGGATACTTTTATTTTAGTTTTATTATACCATTAAGAGAAATGGTACAATGGTATTTAAAATGTCAAAATAAATTTATCATGAAATTAATTAATATACTAATTAACATGTTCAAGGAGTGGGCTTAGTCTTCACGGTTCCGCTTTCTCTAATTGCTCTATTTCCCATGTTTTCTTTCTTTCTCTGTATTGTTAGTGACCTCATAGTAGAAACCACAAGCCGCCAGAGCTGCCGGCATCTATACCAAGGCAGCTCCGAGTGGCGAGGGGAGCAACTTAACCACCGACTGTCCTGCTCACTTAGCTCGACTATTGTATCGACTCTAACCCTTCTTGGCCTTCGCGTTAGTCTCTCTCTATGTTTAAGTTTTCGAGATTAATTACTGGTTTAGATTTTGCTTAGTTTGTTTAAAGGGTTTTGTTTTAAGGATTTGTAATTTGTGCTTTTTTCCCCTGCTTATAATTATTAATTTGTGACTAATTATTTGTTTTGTGAAGCAAAATATGTTCTTATTTGTGGGTATTTTGTAATTAGTTTATCCCCCGTACACATTTTTTTTAATTGTTCGAAGATTTTCTCCCAAGAATGTGTAATCAAGAGGGTTTTGTCTTAAGATTTGTAATACGACAGTGTTACTCTCTTCAAACTAATTTATCTTATGGCTTATTATTTGTGTGTGAATTGAAAAAGTGTCAATTTTCATGGGATATTCTGTAATTAGCTAAGTCCCTTATTGACTTTTATGTTCAAATGTTTTGCCCAATGATGTGTGATTTATGTCATAACATATGTTTTTGATGTTTAATTATAAGTACATTTTTTGTAGAGTTCTGTAAATATTTTTAAAATTTGGATATCTTCTTGCATGGATGAAAAACGTGAAGATTATTGGTACTATTGGCCCCTCTTCATCTTTATAGGTTTGAAAATCCACATATACTTGAGAATCAAAATATCGCGCTCGTCAGAGAAACTTTAGCTGTTGTTGGTTTGACAGTAAAGCCTAACTAAATGATTTTAAATTTTGTAATTTTGTTATCTTGATTATTAGTTTTGAAATATTTGTTTACTGTGAATTAGAGACATAATTGTGTACTTCTTTGGTCCCTCGGTTGAGGCCAAGATGTCATTCACTTAGTTTATTGATCAAAATTCAGTTTTTATGATTGAATCTTTTACTTATCATAGTATGGTTAATACATAATCTGAGCAAAGTGTTAGTTATCATGCAACGATAGACCATTCCTTGTAGGGATGGATTTAGGGATAAGGTTCAACATTTTTAATTAGAGGTGTATATATTATACAATTAAATCCTATATATATGTATGTGTGTGTGTGTACACACACACACGGTGGAATTGATTGGTTCTTATGGAATTATGCGTATTATATAGGCATCGACGGTTTATATGAGCTTTCGATCAGGAACATGGTGATTGTTGCCACTATTGGATTTATATCCTTCCTCTTCGTCCCCACCACCAATGTTGCACTGCTTTCTGTAGCAAGCTTTCGACCACAACTTAGGTGAGATCATTCTCCTTTCATTTTGTCAAGGATTCACCATGAATTAACTCAATTTGTTTTTGTTGTAATTGGATGCTATTATATTTCATTTGCAAATTGAACGATTATCAAATTCCAACTTCTTGCCATTTTATGTGATTTTAGTAGCTGAACCTTTTAAGGATTTACTATTGAATTGGTTTCTTATTGTTAATTTGTTTCTGGTCCTGTAGCATAGATGATTAATTAAATTTATTCGTTCACACTCCACAAGCAATAAACAACCCATAAGCCCAGTAATCCACACTCTCCATCAATTATCCTTGCATTCTCCTCCCTTTATCTCCAACTATCAAGGACGTGAACTAGAAAGAGTACGTTTCTCTTCTCACTGGACATCATCTTTCACAAGTTTGATTATCTAGGGTTTGCACAATTGATAATTTATCTTTACTTGTGATCTTTATCCGTGATATGTGTGATATGATAGAGTTGGAAGATATGGAAGTTGGCTTTTATCTTTTTAAAAGCATTGGAAAGTATGGACTAGGTGGCTTTTGCTATAAAATGGGACAAAAAAATGGATCCTGCTTCTTCAATGATATTGGATGGTATAACCATTATAAGTCTAACAACATTCATGACTTACTGCAAGTCATGTGAAATAGGTTGAATCTAACAATTTTTTCTTGAAATTTCTGGCTAATTTTTAATTTTATTAGGTTACAAGTTCAACAAAAGGAGTGGAAATTTGTTAGTGACTTTATTTTTTATGGAAATCAAAGTGATATCATAATTGTATTATCAAGTTTTTCATGATTTTGTAATGAAATCAGTATAACTCGCCATTTATGGATGTCTTGAGATAAATTGATTTTAAATGGGAAATTATTCATATATCAACAATACAATTGTGTATTGAAACTTTACCAAAAATTAAGTGGTTACATATTTTACGTTGATTCTATCTTTAAGGAAAATCTATAAGCACAAGATTTAACTATTGTTGAGTTAACCATATTTGTACATATTTTCTGTATGCATATCGATACTAGCGTAAAACTTGCAATCTTTTGAAATAAGCAAGCCAAAAATTCAACTTAAAAGCTAGAGCTAAGTGTATGCTTAGTAATTTTGTGAATATGGCTTTAAAGTAGGAACTTGTAATTGAAAGGGTTTTTATTTTTTATTGTTTTTGTTATTTTCGATCTAGATGTTCTGGATCTGCTCTTTTCATAATGTTTTGCATGATATACTTTTGAGAGTTAAAGATAGATTTGTATATAAGGAATATAAATATATAAATAATTGATTTGAATGAAATCTCATTTTTGTAATGCTTGGAACAAGTTTGTTAAAATCTGCCTATCTTCTCTGTTTTGCAAATATATGTGACATTATCGGCATTTCTATTCATTAATAGTGTTTGGTACCTAATATTTTTGGGATACTAGGCCGAGAAGCCGGGACAACTACTCCCCTAGTTGCCAATTGCTAGCGCATCTGAGGCCTCCGTACCCAGTTAAGTTGGAGAGGTCTAGCATAATTTGAATAATAAGGTAGGGATGGGATGAAAAGAATTGGAGAGTATCTTATCTTTGTATTTGGAAGTATTTTTTTATAATCAAAATAGTTTTTTAACTTGTAGTTTGTTGTCTACTTAATACATGTGTGCTTGTAGATCAAAGCAGGGGGAAGACTGCCTAGATATTTTTTTCCCCAGACCCCATAGTGTGAGAGTTTCAGTATTGAGTACGCCCTTTTTTTACATGTATGCTTGTAGATCCAAGAAATTATGGATGTTCGTTTAGTTGTGGGTATCATTGAGACTTCCGATAATGTAAAAAGAAGTTAATAGAAGATTAATAAAAAGGTGAGAATACATGGAAATACAAGATTTGTACTGTCAATAATGTACAAAAATGAGTTTAAGGTTGTAAACATAGAGCATCACTTATATGAAGTTGTTCATGTGGCATTTGGTTGTCATTACAGATATTTCCATAAGCTCCATGACAAGTTCTATGTCCTAATTGTCAACATCGACAAGCTTAATTGTTGGTATCACACGAAGCAAAGGACAAAGTCTCTCCTACTATTATCCCTGTCATCGATTTGACTCAACATGGGTACTTCAAGATCCCAAGAAGGGAATCTCGCCGGAGTCTCAACCAATAGTCGTCAAGGCAAAACTCATTCCCATGATTGCCAAGAAGAAGATAAATGAGGGTTGGTGGTGCAGTTGCTATCAATGTTAAGTTTTTAAATCTTCTTTGATTTCGCATATTAGGGTTGATGCAATTTCATTTTTCATGTATTGTTGACTTATTAAGTGCAGTGTGGTGTTTCTTGTATCAATATTAATTTTAGGGAGTTTTGAGACTTCATATCACTTTTCAAATTTATGTCTCATTGGCTGTTTAATATGGATTAGTTTGGTTAATCAATTTTAATATGTTCTGTTCTATTCTTGTTAATTTCTATACTTAATATATTCTATTCCATGCTTATTCAATGACATTGAGTAGGTTCGAATATTCGGTGTTAATTTGCAATTTAGGTTTGCAAGGTTATTATTGACCTTATTTTTAATGATAATAATCAATGTTAATATCTTTAATTTTATTTATTTATCCTAATAAATTTCAGAAGATTATAGTTGAATATGAAATAATTTGTTTTCTTCTAAAGGAATGTGAAATCTTTATTTTACTAGAATATAATGTTATTACAAATTGCCAAAAATGAAGAGGCATACAGAGGGACTTGTTAGATTTTGGGGTGTGAAATTGGAGTTGGTCTAAAAGGCTTAAATCCTCTACAAGCTCTGGACTTTTAGGTCTTTTTTAAATGATTGATGTAGATATGATAAATGATAAGCACGACATGTAAGGAAAAATTGTTCCAGAAAAAAGTAGCAAATGATACAAAGATAAAGGAAAATTATTTACTTTTAATAGAACATTGTCACACCAACCTTCGTATGTCCAACAAAAAAACTTCCTATATCATTTATACGGAGTAAATAATATTCAATACATTAAAAATAAGTACAGCCCGAGACAACAAATTTATGACAATAAAGCAATTGCTACATCAATGAGCAAGATTTTTGGATATGAATAAGGTGATTAAAGTATACTATAACACGACGTTCTATTGTTATCTTCTTGCAACATTATTATACTTCTTTACACTTAACCTGTAAACAAGGCCCTAATATACCACCGAAATATTCTAGTATTACGAGAAAATCACCACGTGCAAAGCACATGAATTTCTTTTAGTTAAAATAAAGGAAAAACCCGTAAGTCCAATGTCTACTTCTGGTTATGGATGTTTAATATTCCCACAACTAATTTAAAAAGCCTAACTACAAAATTAAAGCCCCTATGACAAGGCGATCTCCTCTCTCCCATTTTTTTTTTTATCCTTGTATTAAATACCCTTGTTAGGAACTTAATCTATGCATGTAATAGAAATAAGGAGTAGGATTTTATACATAAAGGAATTTCGTACATATTGCTATATATTTGTTGATACATATGAAAAAAAAATAGTGACACATAGGAAAGAAAAATTAATATTATAATATATTTTTTTTTTTTTACTATATATGTACATGTTTATCAGCGGTGCTAGATAATATTTATATATAAATATGTATAAATCCAACTCAAGAAATAATAGCACCCCTCTTAAAGCCCATCTTACCAGTACATTAGTATCAGATCTGATAATAATTCCATAGTTTATGTTAAAAAATTGCTTGATGAATTCCGTCTCACTATAGGACTGAATTTGGATAAATCAAGTGTTATTTTTTTTCCTGTATTGTCTTCTCAATAAAAAAATTAACATATGTCACATCTTAAACTTGCATAATGAAAATAATTGTGGACCTTATTTAGGTTTCCCACTCTTATTTGAAAAATCCAAACATAATTCCTTTTTTAATCTTTTAAATAAATTGATGATAAACTTCAAACCAGGTATAAAAACCTTCTTTTTTATGCTGGCACTTATCACTAATCAAATTTAGTCTTTCCCATTTACCAACGCATCACATGACCGTATTTGACCTTCCTATAAAAGCTCTTAATGTAATTCGAACTAAAATAAAATTTTAAAAAATTACTTCTTAAAAAATTACGAACACTTCTTGTTGCTCTTAATAATAATAACTTCATAACGAACCCCACTTATTTAGAATTCCGAAATTTAAAGCCTAATAGCAACATCCTTATTACTCTTACTCACCTCAACCATAATAATGATTATTTACTCAAATAAAAATTGATTTTAGCTCTATGGCAACTTTAGAGCTTAAACCCTAGAGCTGCTACAAATATTCTGAAATTTACTTTTAAGACTTATATATTAAAATCACCCCAACAGAAAAAGTATAAACTTAATATCGATGGAGCAGCCCTCTCTTCGTCAACAAATGTAGACGCGGGAGGAATTTTAAGAGATCGTAATGGTAACCATATTTTCAATTTAATACATAAACTTTGTAAATGCAGTGCAATAATGGCCGAGCTACAAGCCCTGTATGGGGCCTTTATTATTGTCAAAGGTTTGGATATAATGATGTTTTGATTGACACAGATTCGACTATTTTGATAAATTTGCTTCGTAAGTCGCAGAACTTGGCATTGACATATCTTCGGGTGGTAACTAATCGGATGGTTGAAGTAGCTCAGGCCTGCTTCATTATGCGTATTGAGAATCTAATTCTGTAATAGCAAATGGTGCAAATTTTGTAACTAATAATGTTGTATATATAAGTGCGCTATCTTTGAAGGCCGGCTTTAGATCAATTAGATTAGTTTCCAGCATCGTACAATGTAAATTTGTTTTGTTAAAATGATAATATGAAGGTTTTAGTGGAAAAAAATAATTAAAAAAATTAAGTTAGAAGTTAATCTTTTAAAATATTTCACTTTTCCATCATGAAAAAGGTGTTCTTACGAAGTTACAAGTGTTGGTTTTTAGATGACCAGTAGATGATGCACACAATGCATGTGTCATTTCATGAAAATGACCGAATTGAAACATAAAAATAAATTAATGACATGTACATGAGCAATACAAATGTACTATTACTAGCAATAACGGACAGAGTCTCTGAAAAAAATCGTCCATTAAAAAAAAAATGAAATCAAATAAAAAATCAAATCCCAGATTTTGAGGACCCAATCAAATTATGACGTTAGAGATGGGAAAATTAGATCTAGCCAAATTGCAAAACTTGCACCTGAGTTGAAGTAGATTAGAACTATACAACTTCAAAAGGAACACAAAAAATGAATCCAATACGTGGTCATAGTATTTTGAAAAAAAATTTGAAAATCTAAAACCATAAGGAGCAATATTCGAAAAGGGCTATATTTGAAGCTATAAAGAACCTAACAAATGCAATATATAGATGCGTAAAAAAACCGCAATACTTCAAAAAATAAACAAAAAGGAGGAAAATACATTGCAAGGGTGAAATGAAAAATCAAACTTCGCATTTATTCTTGAACTTTATCTCAATCCCCAACTTTTGACAAATTATCATGATAGCGAGAATCAACGAAATATAGGATATGGTATTAGAGATTTCTTGAAGGGGATTTGTTCTTGGAAAAGTAGGGAAGTGGTTGACAGAGAGAGATAGAAAATCAATTTAATTAGAGAGAATGTGAGTTATTTTGAATTTATTATAATTGACAATTATGTCTTTTAGTAATAGAACTTTTAAAAGTTTAAATATTTCCATCCGAAACAAGTACAAAATTGGATTATCAATAAATTAGAAATGGATTTCAGAATTAACTGCTACTTTGTGTGTTTACTTTATAATAGTAATAGATAATAGATTAATTTTGCATGTCCATGTGAACTCATAATTTTCACGGCATATCTTACAATTGACATCAACTCTCATGATTTTGCAACTAAAGAGCACGATGATAGATGCTTTTCTTTGTCCGGCTCATGAGTGCAAGCACTAAGGAATCATTTCGAATACAAGCACTAACCATAACAATGAATTCACAAAAAAGTATATTTCACGACAATTTTTACAATTTGTATATATGCTCGGTGGAAACCTTGAACTATGGTGTTTATGAAATTTGAGCGGACTAAAGAATTAAAAACAACATCGAAATATTTTACTGATTTTGCTAAAAGAGTCAATAGAGTTCAGCCAAATTTCATTGATTTGAGTTTTTTCGTGAGATTGAAATCAATCCTACCACCATCAATAGAAACATCGTAATGTTTAAAAAACCAAATCGAAAATTTAACCACCAGGCTCTTGCATAAAGAGTTCCAAAATTTGGTTATCCTTGCATCAATACAATCTCATCAAACCTTGATCTCCCTTGTTATCCGCTACGAACTTTCTTCTTACCTAAACCACCATCTCTGAGCAGCAGAAATTGGAGTATTCAAGAACGGGGCGTAACGGTGAACCAGTGGATTGATGGTCCTTCCAATCTTGGTCCACACACTTTGGTGATATCCCGCAGTCACAGGAGCATGATACATAAGCTTTAGGAGCTGCCAATAAAATTACACAAGGCATTATAAGGTACAATATATAATAAAAAGTAATCTACAATACCCTTTTTCACAAGCATCCCAACTATAAATTCAATTTTACCCCATACTTTACAAAGCAAGAACTCCTCGTACATTAACTTATCTTTAATTCACAAAGCAACAACAACTCATATGTTCTTGCTTTGGTGATACCTCGTGTATTTTTTTTCCATGTACTTTACAAAGCAACAACTCCATACAATATGTAATATAACAGCCATCTACAAATCAAATATACATTTTCTTAAGCATCCCAATTATAAATTCAATTTTACCATGCATTTTACAAAGCAACAACTCCTTATATGTTCTCTTGTCCATTGGCTTGATATACCAAGAAACTGATTTACGGCCTATGGGTTAAGTAATCCTTGAACTTCAACTCACAAAGTAGTCGCCTAGTTGTCCGTAATAATATGAAATACTTAGAAGTAGAATTTAAAGCACACCTGCCAGTACATGAAAGTCTGTATTATGTTGCGCTGCCAACTGCATACCCACATGACAAATCATTAAAAACCAGCAACAATAATAACAGATAGCCGAAAGAAAACAGGCAACAAGCCCAATTACTCACGAGAATAACGAAATAATGAGCAAAAATCCAAGTCCAATTTCCGCATGCGAAGAAAGTATGTTGAGAGTGGTCGTGTTTGATTCAACCCACAAGCATGGATCCTCCAAGTACTTCCTGATTACCATCAATGGAAAACAAGCAATAGAGGTCAAGGTAGAGAAATAGAAAAAAGTCAAAAGGACACGCCAGCATGAAAAATCCAAAGTTACAGAACACAAAAAGTAGCACAAGTGAGGGGCAGCTACAATGCCATATGCACAATCCGTTTGAGTGGATAAAGCTATAGTAAGAAAGCATATGGGAAAGAATTCCTAAAAAGAACCCACCAAAAAAGTAGATGTTTATAAATTTTATTAGCTTTCATACAAAATTATACTAGAAAATACATCCTCAGTAATAATAATTACATCTCTATAGAACCTCACAGGACAGGAAAATGCAAAAAGAACAAAAAAGAAATGAGTTCCTTCAAAGAGATGGAATCAATTGAATTTCCTACCTATACAAGGAAGAAGTGCTGAAATTACGTCTGAGGAACTTGGCTACATGCTCCAGTGCTCGGCACAAGATGGGTATCAAAGAAACTGAAAAATAATTGCATCATAAATAGTCGAGATTGAAACTTAACAAGGCACGAAATATGTAAGACACAAAATATGACAGGGAAATAGCACTAACATCTGAGGTAAAGATGTGAAGTGACAAAACTAAGGCAGTAAATGAAGTAGATAAAATCCTTCGTCGCAATCACAGACTGGAACCACACTTGCACAGCCTGTAAATTCCATGCCCTAGGTTTCTGAAAGCAGCACAATAACAATTCAAAATGAAGGTCAACAAACTTATAGCTCAAGAAATAAAGAATCGGAAATCAGTCAGTAAATTTTACCAAACTTACCCCATAGAGAGTGTACAGGGAGTACAGTGAAGAGCACGCCGTGCCCAAAAAGGCAAGACGATATGCCCTATTCGACAAGTTTCTCGGCACAACTGGTATTATTGCAAGAACAGCCACGATAAACACCTGAAAAGTGAAAACAGAATAGGAGAAATAAACTTCAACCTAAGCAAAAGTAAAGGCTGAAAGCAAGCAAAATGTAACCACACATGCAGTTATTTCAATCATCATGCAGCATGCACATTCGCTTGTGAAACTAAATTCAATGTGATTACCAAATTAATCTGAATAAAAAAAACAATAGAAGACTTAAATCAAGAGGAATCAAAAGAAGACTTAAATCATGAGGATTCGGATTCAGGAATATATCTAACTATATAGACTACAGATCGGAGGGATGCAGAAAATTCACTGAAATGATCAAGAATGACTAGATACGAAACATCAAAGATGAACAAAATAGCTTTAAAGGGAGACAATACCAACGCATTAATAATTACAATGCATTGTGATGAAGGCACGCAAATGCTTGAACCAAGTACGAAAAAACAGTTTCCTCAAATTATTTAGGTAAGAATGAGTGAGCATAGATGGGTAAATACCAAGAAAACAGTACCAATGATGCTGGACAGAAGATAAAGACTTCATATATCATATGTAGGCAGTGACATGTGAACCTCAAAGCAAAGCCAAATGCATTTAATGATCTCCAATCTACAATCCTTTTAAAATATTCGATCAGGAAGTTCTAACAGACAGAGAGATATACACAACTAGCTATGACTTATACCCAAGCATTGACAGCAAATAGAATGGTAGGCCGATTCAGCAGAGAAGTTTGGTTAGCAGCACCAGCACCAGTTGACGAAGGTCCAGTTGTTCTAGTAGTTGAACCTACGACATGCAAAAGAAAGACACCTCGTTATGATTATTAAATTTATAAGAACATTTCCATGAATGAAGGAGACTTTTCCAACTTGAATTACGAGGTCGCAATTGATCACTAGTAGTTGAAGATGCTGATTGTGTTGGCCTAGATGATTGAGATGAACTGCCTGAAGCCATAGCCTCAACAACGAGATCGGGATCCTGTTTATCAAAAACTAATTCTCAGTAACAGCAAACAACAACAAAAACATTCCAAATTTCAAACCTTGTATGAAATGGGCACCACTACGCTACTACCGCTCAAATTACACCATGATGAGCGAGAGACATTGGATTTTATATCTTGATTTTTGTGTACACTCAAATAGATAATAATATAACACGAAATACATATAAATCACATTTTTTTAAATTGAAAAACAAATTTATTTTTATTACTACATTCAAATAGGCAATAACAAATGTAATGTAACTGCCTAACAATGTAATGCAATATATATGTAATATAATTGCTTTAAATTGATCTCTATGACTAGAAAATTTGTACGCAGTAACTATGTTTGAAGGATAAATTATTATAAATAGAGAAAAAAATTACTAACTATTTTTAAATAAAAAAATATTGATATTAATTTGTCCTTAATTTATAATAATTTATCCTAAAATTGTATTAATTCTTATATATTACAATGAAAAACTTTCTTTATTCCGTAGAATCCCTTCCAGATGATTGACAACTCTTAATAGATTTTATACACGGAAAGTGCTTAAATGCAATAATTACGAGTTGTCAATCATCCAAATTTTATGTCTTAAGAAACTGTAGACTGACAAGGTATTAAAATTAAACTCGCATATATAACCATTGAATCAGAATGAAAGCGAATTCCTTTTCTTCCCCTTTGTCTGGAGGGGAGAGTACTACGAACACTCCAACCAGTGACTCTAAACGAGTCATTCAAGGAATCCTCCCATCAGTGTATCCGCACGCTACTAAATCC
>MKEJ01086303.1:0-13320 GCA_001753735.1 Embelia ribes | reverse complement strand
CTGTATTCATGGGATCTGAAAACAGGTTGACATTATAAAAGCATATCATATCTGCTCTCTACTTCCAATAACTTACATATAAATACCAACTAACCATTGCCTGTTTTACACTCTGGAAAATCACGATCATCAGCCATTTACAAATTAAAGGGCATATTCTGTTTGAATAATTGTCAATTGACATCCTTTTTCAAATTTTTTTCTAATGATAGTTCTGAAGCCACAAGAACACGGGCAAAAGTGCTAGCAGAAGAAATTGGCTCATGGCATCTTGATGTGAGCATTGACGGTGTTGTCTCTGCCCTGCTTTCTTTATTTCAGACACTAACTGGGAAGCGACCACGTTACAAGGTAGGAGGATAGAAATTTGTCACTTCTTAATTCAGGCCCCATTTGGTTGAGTTTATGAAATGAGCTCTAGAATGCTGTTTCAATTCTCAATGAAAGATATTATAATTTATCACATTCATGACTTCTTTTTCAGTAAGCATGTTGATCTGTTCCTATTGTCACAGGTAGATGGTGGATCAAACATTGAGAACTTGGGCTTGCAGAACATCCAAGCTCGTATCAGGATGGTCCTTGCATTTATGTTAGCATCACTCTTGCCTTGGGTTCATAACAAACCAGGATTTTACCTGGTATTAGGCAGCTCTAATGTAGATGAAGGCTTGCGTGGTTACCTAACCAAGGTAGTTTAAAACTTAAGCTACTATTTACTAAATTAACATTGAAACTGATTAATGTTTCCCGGTTCACCACTTGGGTTTCCATTCGTAATTAACATGTTACAACTTTTCCTATCCGAGCTGATAATTACTTGGTTTCGTAGTATGATTGCAGTTCAGCAGATATAAATCCGATCGGAAGTATCAGTAAGCAGGATCTTCGTAGATTTCTGAAATGGGCGGCCGTCCATCTTGGCTATGCATCTTTGGCGGAAATTGAAGCTGCTCCTCCAACTGCTGAGTTAGAGCCTATAAGAGCCAACTATAGCCAGGTAAATAAGGAAACCAACTCAATACAAGAAATTATTTACAGGAAACTGTACTTGAGTTTTTTTGTTTGGAATTACTATATTTTAAGGGTAAATTACTATAAACTGAGAAAAAATTACTTTATCTATTTTTAGATAAAAAAAGATACTAGTAGTAATTTGTCAAACTATAGCCAGGTAAATAAGGAAACAAACTCAATACAAGAAATTATTTACCGGAAACTATACAAGAATTTTTTTGTATAGAATTACTATGTTTTAAGGGTAAATTACTATAAATTGAGAAAAAAATTACTGTAACTATTTTTAGATAAAAAAAGATACTAGTAGTAATTTGTCCTCAATTTATAATAATTTGTCCTGAAGGCACAATTATTCTTATACATGACGTCTTATACATGACGTTACAATGAAAGAAAAATTCTTGTAATGAGAGGACTTCTGGTGAATAAAACCCACCCAGACAAAGCTATGGTTGTTTCCCTTTGGTTGTCCTATCTGTTTTAGTCGGATCATTTACTGTTTGGTATCGAAGAACTTCTATTTATGTTTGTCAAAAACTGAGGTAACTTGTCTTTTCCATGAACAGCTCGATGAAGTGGACATGGGAATGACATACGAGGAACTTTCAGTCTATGGGAGATTGCGGAAGATTTTCCGCTGCGGCCCTGTATCAATGTTTAAGGTTTGTTTTAATCACTAATTTGTGGTCCTCGCAAAAGACTATTTGAAAGCTGTCCATACTTGTTTAAGTTAATACCTATACTTGTATTTAAATTGTGGGCTTTTGTGATTCTTTAATGCTCTCAGAGCATTTCCACCGGCTTTTCTTATTTAATTTCTATGTGTGGGAAAAACTAGAAAAGATAAAAGCAGGAAAATTAGGAAAGATATAATTAGAAATGATGATATTCGTGTTAGGTTAGGTGCGGCACTAATTGAGAATAAGATGAAAAAGAGCTTTTTAAGATGGTTTGGACATGTAAGAAGGAGACCTGTAAGAAGGAGACCTGTAAGTACACTAGTTAGAAAATGTGAGAGTATTGGAGTGGAAACAGAAAGGAAAGGTAAGGTAGATGTAGATCTCTAACTATATAGATATAAGTGTTACAAAAGGACATATGAATATTACATTGTAGAACGAACAAATGACTTTTAATTGGAATGAGTGGCGTAAAAAAATTCACGTTAACAACCTGATGTTATTGCTTATTATGTTTCATTTAGTCTACCCCAATTTATTTGGGATCTTTTAAGGGTTGGAGGAGGAGGAGGATATTTCTCCGAATCTTAACTAGGGTTTCATAGTTTTTGTGGAAAAAAAGTATCTTTTTAATAGAAAAATTGTGAATAGTAGATTTTTCCATTGAAAAATCTATTATAGTGTTTCTGAAGAATGATGAATATAGAAACACTTGTGTGGTACATTTCTTCCCTTTGATTTTTCAATTGAGAAATCAAACGAGGAGAAATGGAGCTTTAGTAACACTGGTGGGAATGTTCTAATTTTATGTCAAGTTTTTCTTTACTACCACTTTACTTCTTTCAGAATTTGTGCTATAAATGGGGTGGAAGGTTGACTCCTTCCGAGGTGGCCGAGAAAGTGAAGCACTTCTTCAAGTACTACTCTATCAATCGGCACAAAATGACTGTGTTGACGCCTTCCTATCATGCTGAGGTACTTTTATGTTCCGAGTCTTCATCTTGCTATGCCAGCCAACTGCTAATCGTGTGTATTATGTACATAATTGATGATAGTAGAACTCTTGGGAACTAAATTGCGAAATATCTTTTGCTTTCATTAGAGTTATTCTCCTGAGGACAACCGATTTGATCTCCGCCAATTCTTATACAACGCGAGATGGCCATACCAATTCCAGAAAATCGATGAGCTTGTACGTGAATTTGATGGTGAAAAAACTGCTCTCACGAAGTCAGCCGAGCCAGAAAAGGAAGGTGTTCCGTCAGATGGTGGCATGGGAGTTGTGGCAGCGGGCTCGGGTGATCCTAAAGCTGGACTTTAGATCTAAAAAAATTATTACAAGTTGCCTCATTGAAACTTAGTCTTTAAATTTTATTTTATTTTTTGGTTAAATAAAAAAAGAAGGAAATGCTGCGCATTAGTCCCTTACACCCTCCAGATTGGAATTCTTGTGCATTAATTAATTTGTCAAAAAAATAACAAATAAAAATCCTCAGGCGCAAACAAGTTGTAAATTCATCCTCAATTTGTTTTTAATAAAAATAATTTCCATTGTGGAAGAAAATTGTTGTCATGTATTATGTTCCACAGTTACTATAGTTACTAGGAAATGGTCCGTCATCCGGAAACCATTTTCTATACAGAAACTCATCCATTCCGAAATTCCTAGTGGAAGAATTCTCATCAATGCTGGGAAATTAGCTAAAAAATAAACAAATAAATAAATTACTAAATATTTAATCATTTTTTAGAATAATAATATTTATTATAATAGTGGTGATAGTATTTTATTTAGAATATACAAGTATCTTTGAAATTACATACTGTATATTCTTTAATCCAGCTTACATCTCAAAGTAGAGTTTCTATACAATTTTTTTTTCCTTTTTGGTTTAGTATCGTCGCTAGCCACTTCCGTATATCTTTTTTAAGGTCCTGACCATTTTCCGTAAAACGTTAACTATGTTGCATTTTTGCTCCTTGTAGACGATACCAGTAAAGTTGGTACGTGAGCTATGAAATCTTGTTAAAATGGCGAGAAGCGCACCAATAACTGATGTGTTTGCCGAAATTAGTAAAAACTAACATCCGAAATCAAACACTTAAAAAACTGATAACAGATTAGCTTCACCTTGAAGACATGCTCACAAGGGATTCTAATCCTCTTCACTAAGCATCATTAAAAAAAAAAATGTAAATATTACTGGTCTATCCTACTTACTCATCTGCTTCACTCGCTCTCGCACTCTCACCTATAGTTCGTCATGCAAGTCATCTTCTTCCTCCGATCCACCACCGGGAGCCCCACCTGATCTCTGATAAACGGCAGTGATAATGGGGTTACAAACAGCTTCCACCCCCTTGAGCTTCTCCTCATAGTCCTTCTGCTCTGCTGTTTGGTTATCATCTAGCCACTCAAGAGCCTCCTTGACAGTTGTCTCAATCTTCTCCTTCTCATCCGACTCGAGCTTGTCTGCTAGCTTATCCTTGTCATTGATTTGGTCCTTCATGTTGTACGTGCAAGTCTCCAAGCATTACGAGCATCGATTCTCTCTTTCACCTTCTTGTCTTCCTCTGCAAACTTTTCTGCTTCTCTCACCATGTGTTCAATCTCTTCTTGGCTTAATCGGCCCTTGTCGTTGGTAATGGTGATTTTCTTGGATTTGCCTGTCCCTTTGTCCTCTGCCTTCACATTTAGGATACCGTTTGCGTCTACTTCAAAAGTAACTTCAATCTGAGGGGTTCCCCTGTTAGACATGAGGACCAAACACAATCAACTTTCCCTACTAAACATTAAATTTTCTGTGATTCTATTACATTGGACAGTTGGCAGCCATACGATAATAGTAAGTTGATAACCTTAATATAATTGAAGACTGTCAAAGCAACAAATTCTTATCTATCGAACTTTGTCCAAAAAGTAAATGTCCATGAAAACAGCTGAAAAGCATCCTATACGCATCATCTAGGATGTTACTTTCTCTTGAAGATGGCGGAGATCAAATACTTTGAAAATCAAGTGTGACAATGAAAAAATGGAGTACAACAATGGAAATTGGCATTCAAAGTCAATATGAAGAGGCCAAAGTAAAACTAAGTGAGAATTACACTATATAGTAAGTGCAATTATATGTAAAGAATTTCCTTTAAATACAAGTCACATTTCATAAAAATCATTCTGATATGGATAGAAAAATATGTAGCTGACCTTGGGGCTCGAGGAATGCCACTCAAATCAAATTTACCAAGCAATCTACAATCCTTTGTGAGACTTCTTTCCCCTTCAAAAACCTGAACATCACAATAAGAACTCCTCAAGTTTAGGATAGCCCTTTTATTTCGGCTTTTTTAAGATGTCGTGGAGGTGACAAGGGTGGAAACTCTTCCTTTCAAAAGAAAGAAATTATTGTACCTGAATGGAGACCATGGTCTACTGATCTTGGTAGGTGGTGAAAACCTGTGATTTCTTGGTAGGAAAAACAGTGTTTCTAGGGATCAACTTGGTCATCACCCCACCTACAGTTTCGATACCAAGAGTGAGCGGAGCCACATCCAAGAGAAGGATATCAGCATTTATACACCACGTCACAAATTAGTCAGCAAAACCCTATATATTATTTCTCATTCTCAGTTAAATTACAAACCAATAATCGTATACAACTAAAATATTCAATATGCTCTTGTGATGAAGTTTTTGTATCATATCAAATACAGACACAATACCTTTGGTCTCGTCACCACCCTCTCCACTCAAGATGCCTCCTTGTACAGCAGCGCCAAAAGCAACCACCTCATCAGGGTTCACTCCCTTATTGGGCTCTTTCCCATCGAAATAATCCTTGAGATCCTGTTGAACTTTGGGAATTCTTGTGCTACCCCCTACAAGGACAATTTCGTCAATTTGTTTCTTGTCCAATCCTGCATCCTCCGTGGCTTTCTTCACAGGTCCCATCGTCTTTCTGAACAAATCATTGTTCAGTTCTTCGAATCGAGCTCCGGTCAATGGCTCAGAGAAATCAATACCGTCAAATAGTGATTCAATTTCCACTTGAACTTGGTGCTGACTGCTCAACGCTCCCTTCGCATGCTCAGCTTCTCTCTTCAACTTGCCAAGAGCTCTGTTGTCCTTGCTGATGTCCTTTCCGTGCTTCTTTTTGATCAATTTGATGAAGTACTCTATAATCCTCTGATCAAAATCCTCACCTGAAAATAAATTAAATTTTTAATACATAATCTATGATAAGAATTTTGCACACTTGACATGTATTGTCAAATTTCATTTATTGTGTGTATCGACTTCTTCTGATAAGTATGTTTTCTACATCAACTTAGTAAAGAATGTCTTTATCATAAGCAAATCACTGTTGTTTAGGACTTGATATTTGCCCTGGTGTGATAATAGAGCTACAGGAAGACTACCGAAGGGAATAGACGTCATTCAGGAAATATGTAAGTATAACAAACAAAAGCACCGCCCTTACCTCCAAGATGAGTATCATCATTTGTGGCAAGGATCTCAAATACACCATTGTCAATGGTCAATATACTGACATTGAACGTCCCACCACCAAGATCAAATACGAGGATGTTCTTTTCGCCACCCTTCTTGTCCAGCCCATAGGCGATTGCAGCAGCGGTTGGTTCGTTAATAATTCTAGCAACATTTAGCCCAGCGATAATTCCAGCATCCTTTGTAGCTTGCCTTTGGGCATCGTTGAAGTATACTGTAGTTTGCAACAAAAGATGACATATTACTAGTACATACACAACTTGAAGGAGAAAGATTTTGCCCTGTAGGAAGAGCTTCAGCATCCTTGATCGTTTTCCCAAGGTATGCCTCAGCAGTCTCTTTCATCTTGGTTAGAATCATAGCACTGATCTCCTCAGGGCTAAATACCTTAGTCTCTCCATCCTTGATTTTCACTTGGATATAAGGCTTACCGTCCTTATTCACAATCTTGTAAGGAACAAGCTTCATATCCCTTTGAACCTCCTTGTCCACGAACCTGCCAACACAGATAAAAACCATTAATTGCATTCCAAAATATCAATAACTCGACTCAGAGCTTCTTAAAGAAATGCGTATTTACTTTCTTCCAATAAGTCTCTTGACATCGAAGACAGCTTTTCGGCATTAGTCGCAGCTTGATTCTTCACGGCTTCCCCGATCAGTCTCTCATTTTCAGTGAAAGCAACCCATGATGGGTAAAATACGGTTTCCTTGGTCATTTGCTATGATCTCAACATGACCGTTTTTGTAAACACCAACACAAGAATAAGTTGTCCCAAGATCTATACCGATGACTGTGCCCAACTTTGAGGCTTCTTCTTTGGCAATAGAAATTGCAGATAGACAACCTGTTACACAAATTGTGAATTAGCACATTTAATAGCTAGTCACTGTATCACCACAAACTTGTAGATGAGAAATTATAAGCACGGTCAACAATGTGGACTTTTGAAAAGAAAAGGTGGGGTCCTAAAGAGGTGTCTAGATACATTTCAGTGTTCAGACACATAACACGTAACCACAACAGGAAAGCAGGAAGACAAGAGATGTCGACTCATTATGAAACCATAATATGAAGATATGTCTGCATGGGTATCAAGCCCGTAGCAGCCATTTACTATCTGAATTTCAACTCAAGTAAACATTTTCCCAACCAATAGAGTTAGTTATGCAGCTAATATCTCCCGTAAAATTTTCTCTTCGGTTGATTCAAATTAACAGTAACCTCAGCTGAATCTTCTGCTTCGGAGATCTATTAGTCTACCTTGCACATGGTTTTTAAACTGCCAAAACCTTCACCTTTAACTCTTTTACAATACGAATAGTATCTCGCGAAAGAGTAGATATTTAGATTCACCTGTGCACGCTAGCATGCAATCCAACCAAGCACCTTGTATAAAAGGTAAAAGTGCAACTTTTTTTTTTAAATGAGAAACCCATCATATAAATCATCATCATTATCCAAGCCAATAAATCATGATCATCACTTAGGTTGGAGTTGGCTAAAGACAACCAAAATAAGATATTTACATGAACTTTTCTGTGGCACTAGTTACTATCCAAGATTAGCTAATCTTCCAACACATACGTGTACCCATTATTTCTTATTTCAAAATCTTAATTTAGAATCTTTGTCCAACGCATATTGTCCAAGCACTCCTATTTTACATGAAAGATAAGCTCAAACTAATACTGAAGTGCACATGGCAACAAAAAAAATGACTCATTTACCAATTGTATCAAAACCATACAAACACCTTTATTGTCGGATTGTCAGTTGATCCTAAAACACGGACATTTTCCATACATAATTTTTTTGCACATATATCATTACTAAAAACCTAACAATACGAAATAGTACATCCTCTTCGGATCAAACTTAGGGCTTGTTTGGTTGCAACTTATAAGCTCTAGCTTATCAACTTTTTTACTTAAAAGTCAGATCTTGGCCGCTCAGCTTTTAATCATAGCTTATTTGCTGACAAATAAGCCAGAAATTTTAAACCTGATGAATCCCATTTTTTTCCTTAATAAAAACAACCTAGCTTACTTGATTAAAAGCGACAAACATACAAACAATCAAACAAACAAACCTTTGCTGAAAAAGTAATCATCTAATAAATAATAAATAGAAAGTGGAAAAACAAAAAACAACATATGTATTTGATCTGATCCAGTAAATGAAAATTTAAAAGAATGATATATACAAATGAAGACGATTGGTAGAGCAATGAGAGAGCCGCTCCTCCTCCTCCGCGAGCCGCCCATCGCTTCTATCTTCTACTTTCTCTCTATATATCGATTTTTTATATGCGTAAATCCTCAAACAGATTACTGGAAAAAAAGAGATAACAGACTCTCTCTCTCTCTCTCTCTCTCTCTCTCTCTCTCGCTCGCTCGCTCTGTATTTGCCGCGCGAGAAGCTACATATATATATATATATATATACACTACATGTATATATACATACATACATATATTATTTGGGGATGACGTGGCCAATCAGGTTTAAAAAACATGTCATTTTTCATGGCTTTATTTGGGGACGTGTCATTTGCGAATACAATAATTGTCTTTCAATAGTTATTCAACTCAATTATGCATTCCAACTACACCCACAAATACTTTACTTAATTAGATGTCAAAAAATAATTAAAAACTTTACGTTTTGGTGCAATTAGTCGTTACAAAAGTTACTGAATTAACACAATTACCCTTCTATTAATTATTTGGTCAAATAATACAAGAATCTATAAGAGTAATTTGGTTATTTCTATTCTATTTCAAATTTGAATACTTCTTTTTTTTTTAAACTTCAATCGAAAACAATGTGCCAAGTATTTATGAAATAAGTCCTAAACAAAGAACTTCATATTACTAGAAAATGAAAATTTTGAAGTAAGAGGATTAGGAAATCTACATGATGGAGAGAGAACAAATCTCCTGTAGAGCAGTAAAATTACAAACTACAAGATGCTGACTTACAAGTTGCTCTCCATTTAACTTGTACACACACACACAAAAAAAAAAAAAAAAAAAAAAAAAAAAAAAAAAAAAAAAAAAAAAAAAAAAAAAAAAAAAAAAAAAAAAAAAACAAAAAAAAAAAATTATTTTTAGTTACTATTTTTTGGTCAATGAATGCATGGTGTGAGGTTTTCAATGCTGGACTATCTGATAACTGGGTAACTACAGTAGTCTGGTTTTAGTGAATCTCACTTCGGCTACTTTGTTGAGTTCTTATCTCAGAGAAGCAATTCTAGGAGTGGACAACAGCAGTCCTTAAAAATTTTTGCATATATAATAGCTACATACATCTTTCATTCAAGCAGTCTGTCTCCAAATTACAGCTCCTTTCCATTACTCTTTAAGAAAACAGAGATACTTCGTAAATGATATATATCAGGACTTGGGGAGAGGACAAAGCCCCCCCCAAGTAAGTGTAACCTTCATTTGCTCAAGTGCTTGTTTCTACCTCGAGCAACTTTTTGACTAAAAAGTGTGCCACTTTGGCTGCTGAGTTTTGGTGCTGTTGGCATATAAATGGGCAAGAAATAAGTTTAATTTTTATGTCCGCTATCCTCTTCAATTTCAAAATACTTCGTATCAAAATTCTGCATATGAGCATTTAATTCTTCTTGAGTTTGCATGGATAACACGGTGATTCCAAATTAAGGAATATAGATTATTGTGCATATTGTTGGTGACGGTTCACTGGTTCAAGCATATTTGCCATTACGATTTAGAAATTATTACAGTAAAACTCAAACTCCATCATGAAATTATTGATTTGAAAGAAAACCCAATCTCAATCTTAAATTCTCATTCTCTACAACTGTCAATGTGACTGACTTATAATTGTACAAGTATTGAAACTAGGGGAGAGTATTCGGGTAATTTGGGAAACATTCAACCCGAATTATTCGAACTCGAATTACCAAAAAAAAAAAAAAAATGGAATTACCGAACCCGAAAGACCCGAAATTAATTTTGAATTACCCGAATCCGAATTACCCAAATTATAAATAAGAAACTCAAACCGAATCTGATTTAGACTAAAACCGAACCCAAATTAACCACACTGAACTCGAATTATATATATAAAACGACATTTTCTAATAATACGCACACACACATAAAATATAAAATGACATCGTTTCATTATTTGGGTACTTCGAGTAATTACCCGAACCCAAATTATCCGATTTACCCGAATTTTTAAAAAAAAAAATTTGAATCCGAAACCCAAATCCAAATTTCGAGAAATTTGGATTAGATATCCGAATTTTGGGTTCGAGAACCCGAATTTTACTTTTCCTTGACTTAAGGCAAGGCCGAGTTTTAAAAATTAGAAAAAAAAATAAAATTCCATCAATAATTTTTCTCATTCGAGACACACACAGACATATATATATATATATATAACTGCCAGAGGAAAAATAAAAAAAGATAAGTGGTCCAAAGAGACCAGATTTAACAGGTCATGTATACGGCCCTAGTGACAAATGAAAAGACATATGGGAACACAATTTGTCAGTCATAAAAATAGAATAATTTGTAATTTAAAATTTAAAATTTAAATTTATGGTGCATATTTTTTTTTGTCTCCCAACATAATCATGATATAATTATAATTGCTCCCCAATCTTTTTGTATGAAATTGGGATGTGGGGCTGAAATTAAATATATAGGATCGCAAAAAAATTAAAATTTAAAAAATTTATCTAATAATAATATTTGATTTTAAAATAAATAATTTTGATTTGCCCATCACATTTCCAGACTTTTTTTTTTTTTAATAATCACAGCCAACAGTCAATTTTAATTTTATAATCAAATAATTGAAATTGACCGTTTGTTGTTTTTATAAAAAAAAAGTCGTGTCCTTTTAATTTGTTTTCGACTAGGGGCATACATGACCTGTTAAATCTGGTCTCTCTGGACCACTTCCCTTTTATCTTTTCTTTTAAAGTATTTTTTTTTAAAACTCTTATACAATTAGATATTTTATCTAATACTGAATACAAAAAATAATTTAATCATAAGATATTTTTCTCACTGTAACGTGATCTTTGTTTGTACTTTTATTCTCCTTGGTAGCCTATTTTTGTCACACCATTTACACGTTATAAGAATATTTGAAGGTCTTAACCATATATTAAATAAGATGCCATTTCTCTTGTTTTTAATCTCAGAACTTATATCTAAAAATTCTGAAAATTCTTGAAATTTTGGTTTTTTTTTTTTTAAGTTATAATTTCGTTTAATTATTTGTTGAATGCACCGGCAACCTATTCTATATCACCACGTCACAAGATACCGTCTCTATACCGTTTATGAAAACGTTCATAATACAAAAAAATCTCAAGGACAACACAAATTAATCGCACCAAAGTTTGTCTTTTTTAATTTGTGGAGTTATTAAAAAAACATGAATGCAAATGGATTATCATGCATTGTGATAAGGCATAAATAAACAAAAGAACACAATCATTTGTGGGGTACTTCAATATATAAGAATAAATCTATTTAAAAAGCACATGTATGCGATAAATTTAGCTCTATGTATTTTAAAGAAAAGAACTAAGGAGAAAGCCGAAGAAATAAAAATTGAGTGGAAAATAATTTATTCATATGATATCAAATAAATTATGCTTTAAATAAAGGAACTTAAATCACTGGTTGGGCACTCTAACAAGCATTATCCATGTCGGTTGGAAATAAAAAATGAAATTAAATATATAAAAAATGGGTTTATTATCTAATGGGTTCAAACTTTTATGAATAAATAATTTTCAAATGTGTATATATCAGAGTCGAAACTTGACGATCATGAACTTTGTACACTGAAGCGTTGATGATGTTAAAACAATCGGGAGTTATGAAACGGTAAAGTTGTTGGAGTTGCTGTCGGGAATCTTATGGTAAAATAGTTGAAGTCGTGAAAATCACACGGAGCGGGAAATTATTGCCAACATTAAACCATATAAACATAAAATGTCCCTTTTTTTGTCATTGCCAACTTGATAATATCCACTCAAGGGGGAAGCAAAAATCACAATAATAATAATAATAACGAAGTGAAAAATAATAATTTTCTATGATCACAAGCATGGCTACGTAGTGTGGTCACTGATCACTCCTGTGCGTGTTGTAGCCATATAGACACTGATATAGACATTATGTATATATATTTGTAGCAATATGTATGAGTCCAAATGAAGGTAGTTTTCATATTGGTGCTCGAAAATCCTTAGGGCCATGGCCTTAGAGCTACATGACATTTATTACTAAATGTATATGGGCCCCACACCTCACTCTCCGACTTCATCTACAGATAATTTCTTTGTTTCTCCATCCTTCTGGTAACTTTGCAAGTGTTGGATGATGTGCAATCTGAGTCACATAATCATTCACCGAAAGATAATACTTTCGTTTCTGTTCTCACAGTATTCATTCTATAGGTGTAATACTTTCACGTTGGTATTTATGCACCACGATTTTTTCAACATGCACGCTCACTTGTGGGTAATTTTTTGAGTCAAACAAATGCAAATTAACTACTTATTTGGATAACGGTGGGATTTGAACTCAAAACTTTTGCTTGCTATGATATCATATTAGATTACGCGACCAGCTCACCTAAAAATTTAAACTGTTAAAAGGGGTAGACATTATATTATTTATTATTTCAATACACTCTCTCATTCGTGCACATACTTTTGAGCCAAGGAAGTGCTATTTAATTGGGTAGCGGTGCCACTTTAACTCAGAGACCTCTGTTTGTTCTGATATTATATTGGATGATATGCAACCATCTCATCTGAGAGCTTGAATTGTTAGCAAGATGTACATTATATTATTTATTACTTGAACAATAAGAACAGTTCACTTTCTTGATGATCCTATTCTTCGCCTCTAATGTAAGATGATCAAGCTTGATTCGAGTAGTAATTTTCAAATAAAACAATTAAACATTTGTATTTTATATAATGAAATCCCATTGAAGTTTTTAACGTTAGGCGCCAACTTAAGCTAAGCTTTTAAGTATGATTTGTTTGTTATTTTGTCCTAAAAAAATTAGAAATATTGAGTTAGAAAGTTAGTTATTTT
>MKEJ01086292.1:0-12722 GCA_001753735.1 Embelia ribes | reverse complement strand
AATTATTGATGTATGTATAGTACATAATCTATATTTTCTTCAATCCTGTCTGCAATCTCTATTTGTTAATGTTTAATTTCGCAGAATTAATTTCAATATTGATTAGGGTTTGCTTTCTTCCACAATTGTTTCTAACTCCTGCCAGGGTTTAATTTCCTGTAAAATGGTTAATAATAATTCCCCTAGATTGACGTATGGGAATCGAATAATCGACCTGAGATGTATCTATTTAATCTTTGGAAACCCTAGATTCAACATTTCAACAGTAATAATTGATGTAGCAGACGAACATTAAAACCCTAGCTTTCGACATTTAAACAATGATAATTGATGTTGCATGCCATCATTAAAACCCCAGCTTTCAACGTTTAAATGCTAATAATTGATGCAGTGGACGGTGATTTAAACCATTGCCTTTGACGTTTAACAGTAATCGATGAAGTATATTTGATTGAGGACTTAAATTCTGAAGGTAAATAATTTTCCATCAAAACATGAACTAATTGTTTTTTTCTTTTCTTTCTTTCTTTTCTTTTTTTTTTTTTTTGTAGAAACTCTGAAATTTATGAAGTGTTGCTTAATTAAATTTATCTAACGTGCTGAATGATAATGTCTTATTATTTATTGGTTATGTTTCCATTTTGCAGGGATTTTCCTATGATCTTGATGGTGAAATACCTTTTCCCTATATCTAAGCTGAAGCAGTTGGAGTTTTTGTATGTGTAATTTAAATATTATTTATTGCAAAAATTGTTTTTTTTGGAATTTGGTTCTTTGATTTTCCAAGTACTTGTTTATTATGCCCTGTGACCATAGGAATTTGAAGAACAATCAATTGATTGACCACATTCATTCATAAATACCTAATCTGAAAACAATGTAAGTTGTATTCAAGGTTTAGCTAATGCACTTTCATTACCTTATTATATTTTTGGCATTATACAAAGAGATTAATACAAAAATTGTACCTTTTGCCTTAATTGCAATCCAATCACTTTGTGCTAATACTTGCCCTTATAGAACTTGGTATCAGTAACCTTGCCCAAGATCAACTTACAGTTGAGATACCAAGGTGCATCTTTTGGAATAAAGTGTTGCAGTACTTGTAAGTATATGTTGACCTCCCCTTTCCATTATATTTTTACCGTTTTCGAATTTATCTTCTTGATACTTGGTTGTATTGGTTATTTTATACTAATGGTTGATTAGAAGTTACTTTTATTTCTGTAGAGGCTTACATGATAATTTATCGACTGGGATGTCTTCAAATATGTGTCAATTGACTGCCCTGTGGTATTTGTGAGTGTTGGACTGTTTTCTGTACTTCTGTGTTGTTCCCTTTAAAATTTGCACTGTTAACTTCTTCTTTCAATTGATGTTAGAGGCTTACTGGGAAAATTCTAGAAAGCATTGGCAATTTTACAAACTTTGAGATCTAGTTGGTTTATTGACATTGGCTTTGCTTATAAAAGTTCTTGTTTTGTTATGTTGATGTCTTCCCATTGTTGTTCTAAGCCTGTGCATTTTTTCGGAGATATCTGTAGATAATTGGGGAGATTCCTTACAATATTGGATTTCTACAAGTTACAACTTTGTTAGTACCGTTTTTGTTGTCCAAATTTCATAGACTTCCTTCTTTGTCTTTAAGGATTGCCAGTTCAAGTATGTATTTAAAATAATTCTACACTTATTTCTTGAATAACATGCAACTTGTAACTTGCCTTGGCTTCATTGTGCACATGGTCCATGTTAATAGATTACTTCAAGGAAATAGACTCTCTGGGAGGATTCTGGAGGTGAAAGGTCTAATGCAGGCTCTGGCAGTTTGTATGTATACAGATTTATATATAAATGTATATAAAAGAATGTAAACGCATGTGATTTGTTATTACATTTGTGCTTGTGTAAGTCCTGATTCAACCAGTTTTAGGTTTTCCCTGCCTTAAAATTTTTTAACTTGGTAATGAACTTGTTGGCCCCATTCCGCCTATTTTCAGGAATTGATCTTACAATGGAAAATTGTGAGTCTTATCATTTAAAGTAATGTAAGTATCAAGTTTCTGCAGTTTTCTTCTACTTTCGTTTACTATGCATATTTTTCAATTCAAGTATTGAACCTTACCAACTTCTGTCATTACCAATTTCTATGATTTTTTACAGCGACCTTTCTAACAATGATTTCTCCTGACCTGCTCCTGCAGCTGTTGGTAACCTTGAGCATCTCCTTACTCTGTAAACTAGCACACGCTTGTCACATGAATATTTCAAATGGTTTATTTCTATATAATTTCTCAAAAGTGCCCAAATCCTGCGAGTGGTTGTTGACCTTTCCAGTTTATTTATTTCAGTTGGATACTAGATGCTTTAGAATTTCTCACTTTGATTCTATGTTTGTCCATTTTTACAGTGATACATCATTCAACCATTTGTCTGGTGACATCCCAAGGAGCTGGGCCGGCTGCTTAACAGTGCGTCTGATACTTGTTCTAATTTTTCATGTATATTTTACACAATGTCGTCAGTTAAATTCTGATAAAGAAGTTGAGAAAGATAAAATTATTTGTCTTATACCCATCTAATTTTAAAGTTGCCACGAGTTTAACATGGTTTGAGAATCTGTTTTCTATCCTTTTTTTGGGCTAATTTCTCTATTGAGTTTTTGTAGGATATTAAATAACAATAATTTTAATTAATAAATCCTCAATCAGTTGACCAATTGTTTCAGCCTTCCCAATTTGTTTGTTCACCTGCACTCTCTTTTATTATATTTATTGGAAGTTTGTTCTCATTACTAAATCATTCACGTTTTAGGAATGTGTCTTATAACAACATATCTGGGATTATTCCACCTGCTGGTAACTTTTCACCTTTTCCATCTTAAGAGGTAAGAAAAAGTCATCTAGTTCTCTAGTTTTCATATTCAAGCCATGCTTATTAAGAATTAGGACAAATTTTTTATTTGTTGGCAGTTTCATTGGAAATTTGTTGCTTTGTGGAAACTGGTTGGAATTGATTTTGCAGTCTAAGTCACCAAAATTAAAAGGTATCAGTTTCATATTACATCTTTCATCAACTTTTTGTTTTCCTCTTTTTCTTTTGAATTAGATGTTCCCAGAATATGTATTTTCTTCTTGCAGCACTTTATTCAAAGAGAACTGTAATCTGTGGTACAATGGGCAAATCAAGCCGGCTAGATCCACACTTGGAATCAATGAGATAGAGAAAGGTACATTTTTTAATAATAGATCTTGAAAGGTTTGTAAGATCTCTTTTCTAATTTTTTTTTGGGCACAATGTGAACTTTTAATTATATCAGTTTTTATCAGGGCCACCAAAACTTGTCATTCTACAGCTGTTCACTTTCTTTATTCTATAGCTGCTTTTATAAAGCATTGGGAAAATATTTCAACAAGTATAGTTTCCCTTTCCAGGTTTGTTATCAGATAAGCAAATACCATAAACTTGGTATGCTTCTTTTTTTTTTTCCTCTGGATTTTTTGCTACAATATTTCACATCCGGTTAATTTCAATTTCCTACACCTTTTATAAAGCTTTGCAAAAATATTTCAAAAAGTATAGTTTCCCTTTCCAAGTTTGTTACCAGATAAGCAAATACCATAAACTTGGTCTGCTTTTTTTTGTGTGTGGATTTTTTGCTACAATATTTCACATCTGGTTAATCTCAATTTCCCTACACCTTTTCCTTACATTCCCACTTTGCAGTCCTATTTTAAATTGTACTCAAGTCCTTGATATCGTCAAGATTATGGAACATGGTATCTTTAATTATCACGCATTCTCTGGTTGACATGTATCAAAAAATAAGTTTAGTTTCTAATCACTAGGTTATTCATTATTTAGTTGAGAAATCTTATTGCTTTCATCAGCTGTTTATACATGTAGCAGGGCCTAGGCACCTTAGGCGGCCCGCAAGGGGCCCTGTCTTTAAACAAATTATACTCCCTAAATTTGAAAAATATTAATTTATTTATTTTATCAAATTCGTATTCTAAAAATTATTTTTTATTGTAAGCACATATTACAATGAAAAAGCTTCCTTATTTAATGGCTGTTATTAAAAGTAATTAAAAAATATCATGTTACATTTAACTGATGCCACTCCGAACTTGCACGGATCAATCCAAACTTTAGTGGGACCAAATAGAATTTAATTGAAACTATAGGAACCATTGATGTAAATACACCTCCTCTATTATCTTCACAGTCAATCATTAACGTTGACTAACTGCCGTTTAACAAGATGAAGATGCTCTTGAGCTTTTTACTCCTCTGGCTCGTGCTTCTCTCTCCTCTCATTATGTCTCTCGATGATGGCAACATGCTCTGTTTTTTGAATCCCTAATTTAATAGTGTTTTTATACTGATAAGTGCAAATTGAGGTGTTTCCTAATGAAATGGTGTTTCGAATTTGCTTTTATTTTGTTTTGTAATGTTTTCCCATTTTTAAAAATTTTTAGTCTACTGAGGTTTTGATATAAGTAATGTGCTCTGTTTTTCAAATTCCTTCTTTATTACTCCCTCCGTCCAACTTATATGATCTATTACGGAAAATCAAAAATTTTATAACCACAATGATAAATGAGTGTGACTACTTCAAATCATTAGTTGCTTCCATATTTGCCCTTACCATAATTAATAAATGACATAGGAATTGGAAATATTAAGTGATATAGAGCATATTAAACGAGGGCAATTTAGAAAATTTTTAAATTGCTGCACATCTAGTTTTAGAAAGTGTACAGTTTTTGGTTGTCCCAAAATAGCAAAGGGACAAAATAAGTTGGATGGAGGGAGTGGTTTTTTATCCTGAGAAGTGCAAATTGAAGAGTTTCCTAACTCAATACCGTGGACAATGAATCTAACTTGCATCAGCTGGTAAGTGTTGACCTCTGATCTTTGCTTATACGAATGTTTTTAGATTCATTTGTATCTAATTCATGCTTGTTATCACTTGAGTTAAATGGTGCATTTTTAGTTATAAATATGAAATTTGGCTTCTACTGGTGACTGGAAATGAATATGCGAAAATTGGTTTCCAATAAATTTAATGAAATTTCCCTGACATGCTACATTGAAATGCTGGAAAATTGCCCATTAGGAAAAGGAAAGGAACTCACTAATGCAATAAAGAACATTTCCCATGTAGTGACGTACTCCGATCCATTTTTTTGGGTTAAATGCCTGTCCATCTAAAATCTCTCAGTGATGTTCCAATTTTCATTTCCAGATAATGGCGAAGGCAGATGGATGCAGTAGATCCAGAAGTTTCTGTTACGTGCATTGACTCATCCCTCATCTGAAAAACCATCCATCTGGCTCTGCTCTGCACAAAGCAGTACCCCTCCGAGAGGCCAACTAATGCACGAGGTAATTATGTCTATTAGACAGCTTGATAGCAAGAATAATTATTTAACACGTAGTCTAATATTTACTCGACTTAGTCATTTACAATCTTATTATTCTCAGATTAGGGATAGTGCCTTTGTTGTTGTCTAGACTTATTTTTGTTGCATACTTTGAGGGTGATGTTTTTTTTTTTTGAGGGGTAGTTATGAGGATGTTGTTGCTTGTTAATTAGTTACCATCATCAGAATGATGAGTACCAGTTGAAGCTTCAGTTCTTTTTCTAACCAAACGAACACCCCTATGTGGATAGCGCATCCTTTTGTTCTTGAGTAGACAATTTTTATAGCTTATGGAAGATTTGAATGTTTGCTTAATGTGAAGAAATTCTTGATCTTGAATAAACCAGAGGATTTTATCAATCAAAATACAATCATGCTGATAATATTTTGGGACGATTTTCTATTAATAATCAACTAAAACGATTGTAGAAGTTTAAGGTGAAAATAAAAACAAATAAGAAATTTAATACATCCTGATTTTGCCTCCCCTCATCAAATTATAACGGTATTAATTATGCTAAGAATTGTTTGGAATATTCCTTCCACAGGTGTCACTCTCTGATTGTTTGCTCTATGATGACGTGGCTAACCTTATTGGTGTTGATGATTAAACTGTGAGGATTGAGCGGCACTTCTTTACCCAGAGTTAGGTTACGGTTGGGTTGGTCTTTCAATTGACCATAAATGCCCTTCCCCCTTTTGGCCTTCTCATTCTTTAATACCCACGTGGCGAGCTGCTCTCCACATGCTTCCTGCATTCGTATTTCTGTATCTATCTCTTTACCCTGGTTATTCTTAACCCCAGCAAACGATTTGAGCTTGACCTTTCCTCCCCCTGCGCCTTTGATAGGTAATTACTGCCTTCTCACTTGTTTCTCTATTTTTCTCCTTTTGTTTCACTCGTTTTTCGATATTTGACCCTTCATCTACTTTTATGTTTTGCGAGGTTCCCGAGGCTTGATCTGGGTGTTTCAACTGGTGATCTGTTGGCGTTTCGTCACAATTAATTACCCAGAATCAGAATAACTAGTATGGTAATCATGAAAAGGATTCACATAAAGCAAAATTGGTTCGCTCACATTTTCATTTGTTGTTATATAATGGATTGCTCCCATTTGATAGTACTGTTACCTGATTTAGAACCTGCCTTGTCTTCATGTCCGTGACCCTAACCTTCCCCTTTTCCAGATTTTGTTTGTTTGTTCACCTAGTGTTTTATGTTCATTAAATTGGTTGGCATATCATCATCTAACACAATTAATTTTAGATTTCAATGCTTTTCTACTTGTTTAAATAAGAAATTCCTTAAATCTTTTTTCATTAGTTATAGAATGTTTTGGTTTGTTTGCCTGAATCAATTGAAATTTCTTTTCTTTTTTCTTTTTCTCAAAAAACTTCTATAAGGGAATCCATGTAGCTAGGTTTGCTAGATGTCTGAAAGGCTAACTACCTCAGCGATTACTATGTGTTTTTGTTTTGTATTTCCCAGGGTTGGAGAGATTTTAAAAAGTAGTCCAATTTCTGTGTGACAAGATGTATTCCCTTATCATGCCACATAACAATGATCCTTACCGAAGTGGTCGGAGTTGTGTTGGTAATTGAATGTGTGAGCAACATTTTAAACATTTTAGGTTTCTTTGTAATTGGTGATGCTACTAATAAGTTGTGCAGGTTATAGAAATTTTTGATTTCAGGTTTAAAATCTTTTTTTTAATAACAAAAATGGAGTAAAATCCTTAAATTGGGCAACGCAAATGAAACTTTTTTGATTCTCATGCATTGTGTGGCTGAAGCCCAAAATTCTCACTTCCCATTGACTAACCAGTCCTCAACCAGTATGTCCGGCTGCCTCTAATATTGTAAGCGATTTCTGTACATTTATTTATTGATTGATCTATTAGGAGGTTTATTTTGCTTCGGAGCTCTGTTTCTTGTGAATCTTCTTCTTGTATTATCCAATGGGTGCACCTTTCTTTTGATGATTTCAGTTTTGCTGTTTGAAATAATAAAAATTGTGCAATCATTTTTTTTTGTGTAATGTTCTTTACTAATGTTTATCACCTTATTTTTATACTTTAATGATTTTGCTCTGAAAACAATTTATTGTTCTTATTTGGTTCTTAACTTGGTTACATGTGTGATTTCACATGGTTTGAACCTCGATGTGGTCGTTTTGTGGAACGAGGTGGTTTTGAAGTGTCTTTCTTGTATTTGTTGCCACCCTGAAACCCTATTCCTTTTAGGGTGTTTGGCCATTTGTTGGCAACCGTAGTCATGTGTTCTTCTCTTCATTACATATAGTGTATGGTCCTTGAAACTGTATTTCTAAAGGCCAAAGTTGTTATGAAGTGTTTGTCCATAAATGTTGCTAGCGTGAAATTCTATTCCTTTCAGGCGTGATTGAAAACTTGTTTATATAAGTAAATATTCCTTGTGTTTAACTCTTGACAGCTAGTTGCAACTTTTTGTAGTTAAGGTTAAAATTAGAGGGTGAAATTTCGTTTCCCTTATTTAATCATAGATGAGGATGATGTCCCACTTTGGTCTTTTGCTCTTTGTAAAATCCGATAATGTGATAATGCGTATTTATGTTTCTGCTTGTTTTCCATCTTTAATTATTGAATATGCTTCATCAGCGGACCTAGTGGTTCAGTGCAAATATATGATTGTAGTTTTGTAAGTAACAGTTACGTGCTATGTTTCTTTTCCGTTGGAAATAGTCACTGACATCAATCATAATTGTTGGAATATTAGTGATTCAAAGCATTTATTATGGCAAGTCTTTTGCTACTAGGATTTGTCTTGGGTTTACTTTATTGCTTTTTATCCCTAATTTTAGCCTTTCTATGATTGAGTACTTCCATGTTTGTTGGAAATATGATTGCATTTTGCCCTCCTGAACTTTTTAGGTTTTATGCGAATTTGCTGGTAATGGGAAACGATGTGAGTTGCGATTGTTATTAACTTATTATTATTATCATCATTTCTGTTTGGATTTGTTTGAGAAGAAATTTGAGGTGTATTGTTTTTGTGTGCGGTTTGTAAAAGGTGCTTTGATGATGGCACTAAGGTGTTCACCTTATTTGTGGCTTCTAAACTTTAAAGAGCTTTTGCTTAACGGACAAGGTTGGTGTCCACCTTTGTTTAACACTTTGAAAGTGTGTTCTCTTGATAGTATTTAATTTGTTCTGTTGTTTTTTGGGTGCTAGTTCCTGGAAGCAAGTTTCTTTGTGGAGTGTATGCCTCAAAGTGTCGCGTGCACTGCTAGCAAGGTGAACATGCGAACTTCACAGTTTTTCCTTTTTAAATACCATACAATTATATCCTTTTTTCCCTATTTCATCAGTGTCGCATTGAATTTTGCTTACAAGTCCCTTGTACCCTTCTCAGGAGTCTGTCATGATGGTAATAAATGTGTGTTTTTCTCTCTTATTGTTTCTTTTCCTTTGTCCTTTTTTCTTGAATGAGTTGTTGCATTTACAAGTGTATCTTCTTTGTGCTTTCATACAAAAGATTTGATTGGCATCTCCCTTCACAAGAACCAGATCAAATTGTTGGGCATACGAGTTACCACACATCCTGTAATGGCTTTCTACTTTGGTGGATCTTATAACCCGAATTTTTCTAATTCTTCATATAAGTGTATAGAACATGATTTTTTCTTTGATAACATTGATAATCGTGAAAGTATCACCTAAAACAAAATCCGTCCGCTCTTAATTTTACTAGTTATATTTTTTTGATAAACAATTTTGCTAGTTATATTGAATGGATTGCTCTCATTTTTAATAGAGCAATGATATTCATACCAACTTATGGTACAAACTTGAATTGTGTGGTTTAAAATTGAGCACATCACCATATGTTCTCTCTCATCCTTAAAAGCTGAATGATATGAACCACACAATCCAAGTTGGTACAATGAGTTGGTAGTATGAGCTGGTACAATGAGTTGGTATGAATATCATGACTCTTTTTAGTATTATATATTTCCTGATTGAGAACTCTGCCTACTTCATTATTCGTGACCCTTACCTTCTATGTCTCCAGATTATTTTGTTCATTCACATAATATTTGAGGTTGATTAAATTCATTGACAAATTAGTTAAAGAGTAGTTTAGTATATCAAGCAAATTTCTTTCTCTTATTTTTCTCAATAAAGTTCTATAGGGAAATATGTGTGTAAGTTTGCTAAATATCTTTCTTTCTTATTGATAAGGAAGGGATTGCTTTACATTCAATCATTGATTGTTCTACTAGGAGCTTAAAAGCCTTAGCTTGTTTCCACGTTCTGGTTCTTGCTATCCTTCTTATTCATTTTATTATCCAATTGCTATGGCTTTCTTTTGATAACTGTAGTCTTGCTATTTGACTTTAAGTAATAAAAGCGCTATCTAATTTTTTGTGTTGATTTTTTTTTTTATATTTAATTATGGTTATCACCTTGTTCTGTTGCTTTAATGATTTTTCTCAGCAAATATTTATGGCTCTTCATTTTGGTGTTTGGCAACATTGGTCATGTGTTCTTGTATTGACTACATATAACATTTGGTATGAACCTTGAGACGATAATTTTCGTGAGCTGAGGTTGTTATGAAGTGGTTTGTGTGTCTGTGTTGCTATCCTGAAATCCTATTTCCTTTAAAGCGTGTTTGGAACATGTTAATGTATGTTAACTTTGCTTTTTACTTTTCCTTTGCATAACCGCGAATTGCAATTTCATTTTATTTATGTGAATTATGTTTGCCTTACTTAGTTCATAGATAAGGATGATGTCTAGTTTCGGATTTTTGCTTTTGTAATTTTATTAAGTGATTAAAATCCTCCTTACTCTAAAAAGAGTATTCTCCTCTATTGTTTCAATCCTTTTTGGTTCCAAATATACCCCTTTGGTAATAACAATATTACACAAACTTTTCACCCACTTAAATTTAAACCAAGGATATAAAAGTACTTATATTAATTTTTTAGTGATCTAATATTTAATAAGTAAAACTCAAATATAATTCATAATTATGGCAATTGAAGAGTCAAAATTTTCCATCTCCACTAAAATATAAACTGCAAAACATTTGCCAATTCTAGCATAACTTTCATTTTTATTAAGTAATATTAATCATTATACGTGCACCGTCTCTCAATTAAAAATATAAAATGGTAAATAGAAAAATAGCCTTATTTTGATCTTTGTCTAGGTGACAATAGAGGAACCACAATCAGATTTTGGCATACTCCTCTGACTGTTGCTTCGTTGGTTAAAAATATTAGAATTGGGTAATTCTTAATTTTTGTTATTAATTTTGACTTTACCAAAGCGATTTTCTGGTATGGGCATAAAGTGAGTTCAAAAAATTTAGGAATGGAATTTTTGCATGTTTATTCAATCTGACGAATTTAATATAATTTTTTGAATGCTAAAAAATAGAAATTTAATTGAATTTTCTTAGTCAATATTTGAGAAATAAGTGAAATGTCTCTTTTATTTTTTATTTTTTTTGGAGTGGGAAGGAGAGGAACAATTATTTAAATTTTTGGGAGTAAGAAAATGTGTAGAATTTGATAAATCTTTGATCCTTTCCTTTGTATTGTTAAAATATTTAGAAAACATAATCATTAAAGTACTTTTCAATTCAATTAGAATTTTAGTGATAAATGTTTCGTTTCAAAATATTGTTATTGACGAAGGATTGCCTTTTCACAAAAACAGATTGAGATGATTTTAAGTATTTTTTTATAAGTGCTCATTAGATTATTGCTTATCATGTTTGCCAATGAAAATGTAGCCTTATAATTTTCTTCGTTATGTATGCATTTTTTTTTTCTTTGCATTGAATTGATTTTTAACGTTTGGATCAAAGGATCGTATTGGTCATGGAAATAGAAGAATATAAATTATTCATTTAAAAGAATTCATCAAGTTTAATTTCAGGTGATTTGTTATATTTTGTAGATTCAATTAAAATACTATATTTTTTTAGCAATTGCACTATATTTTGGTATTTCCAGTTCAAATTATCTATCCATATTCTATAAAAATGTTTTGAAGTCTATAAGAAATAAAATTACGAGTTATTTGCAATATTATATTTCATGCATTTGCTATTGTAAATTATTAATTTTTATTTTAATTTTTTATGAGACTTCGTGAATTATAGTTTTTTATTTTTATTTTTTACATACAAGTATTTGTTTCAGTATTGAAATTTTAAAATAAAAAAAAATTGTTTTAGGTACACTTAAGTTCGTACTTCCAAAATTACAGAAGAAAAGCGGAAAATAATACAAGTAATATTTAGGAAATGCATTTCAGTTGAAACTTGTTGTAGGTTTAACAATCTACTTTTGCTTGGAATGAGTTCAATATATTATTCGTCATAAGTTGTAAATGGAATACAAAAATTATTTCCAACTATGAGGGGGAATATTTGAAATTCGACACATAATAAGTACTAATGAAGTTAGATGATTTTTTTAATATCGATGATCAAGTTACATGAATAGGTATTGCAAGTAATATCTTATTGATAATATATCAGAGATAAATTCCTATCATTTTAAAATAGTATTTACCTTGATCAGATTACTTGAACAAGTGTTGCAAGTACTAATGAAGTTAGATGATCAAATTGTTTTCATGCTTTATTTTGTTTTGATGACAAGTATTTTTGTTGCGAGTAATTGATAGTTAAAATTTATTTCAACATGATTACCTATTTTTTTATAAATTTTTTAGGAGTACGGATTACTCTTATTATATTTTTATATAGTATTATCATTTTACTTAAACTAGCTTATTATCCATCACAAAAGGGGGATGAATTATTTATTTATTAATAAGATAATTTTAATTTAACTACTTCCCCTGTTATTATTATTAGTTTATAGATACCACTCCCTGATTTATTGTGTAGGTTAGCATTCGACTATACATATTAAAAGAAATTTACATACACAAAGCTCTTTATTTGAGCTAACTTAAATCAAAATTCCCAAGTAGAGATTTACATAAACTGTGAAGGTATTTAGATTGATAATGTGGATGCAATCAATTTTCTACCATAAGTTGGAAGGGTATATAGTGTAATGCGGATGTACAAAGAAGTTAGAAACATAGATTAATAATTGAGTGGGCGAAGTAATTAAGGCATAATATGTAAAAAATTATGAAATTACGAGAATTATTGTGCATTTTAGGTAAAAATGAAGAAAATGCATGGTTTTAGGTCCGGATTAGAGTAAAAATTATTGAAGCGGATTTTTCGTAAACCATTGGCAAGTGTTTGAAGAAAATCTGG
>MKEJ01086277.1:0-10841 GCA_001753735.1 Embelia ribes | reverse complement strand
AATTATTGATGTATGTATAGTACATAATCTATATTTTCTTCAATCCTGTCTGCAATCTCTATTTGTTAATGTTTAATTTCGCAGAATTAATTTCAATATTGATTAGGGTTTGCTTTCTTCCACAATTGTTTCTAACTCCTGCCAGGGTTTAATTTCCTGTAAAATGGTTAATAATAATTCCCCTAGATTGACGTATGGGAATCGAATAATCGACCTGAGATGTATCTATTTAATCTTTGGAAACCCTAGATTCAACATTTCAACAGTAATAATTGATGTAGCAGACGAACATTAAAACCCTAGCTTTCGACATTTAAACAATGATAATTGATGTTGCATGCCATCATTAAAACCCCAGCTTTCAACGTTTAAATGCTAATAATTGATGCAGTGGACGGTGATTTAAACCATTGCCTTTGACGTTTAACAGTAATCGATGAAGTATATTTGATTGAGGACTTAAATTCTGAAGGTAAATAATTTTCCATCAAAACATGAACTAATTGTTTTTTTCTTTTCTTTCTTTCTTTTCTTTTTTTTTTTTTTTGTAGAAACTCTGAAATTTATGAAGTGTTGCTTAATTAAATTTATCTAACGTGCTGAATGATAATGTCTTATTATTTATTGGTTATGTTTCCATTTTGCAGGGATTTTCCTATGATCTTGATGGTGAAATACCTTTTCCCTATATCTAAGCTGAAGCAGTTGGAGTTTTTGTATGTGTAATTTAAATATTATTTATTGCAAAAATTGTTTTTTTTGGAATTTGGTTCTTTGATTTTCCAAGTACTTGTTTATTATGCCCTGTGACCATAGGAATTTGAAGAACAATCAATTGATTGACCACATTCATTCATAAATACCTAATCTGAAAACAATGTAAGTTGTATTCAAGGTTTAGCTAATGCACTTTCATTACCTTATTATATTTTTGGCATTATACAAAGAGATTAATACAAAAATTGTACCTTTTGCCTTAATTGCAATCCAATCACTTTGTGCTAATACTTGCCCTTATAGAACTTGGTATCAGTAACCTTGCCCAAGATCAACTTACAGTTGAGATACCAAGGTGCATCTTTTGGAATAAAGTGTTGCAGTACTTGTAAGTATATGTTGACCTCCCCTTTCCATTATATTTTTACCGTTTTCGAATTTATCTTCTTGATACTTGGTTGTATTGGTTATTTTATACTAATGGTTGATTAGAAGTTACTTTTATTTCTGTAGAGGCTTACATGATAATTTATCGACTGGGATGTCTTCAAATATGTGTCAATTGACTGCCCTGTGGTATTTGTGAGTGTTGGACTGTTTTCTGTACTTCTGTGTTGTTCCCTTTAAAATTTGCACTGTTAACTTCTTCTTTCAATTGATGTTAGAGGCTTACTGGGAAAATTCTAGAAAGCATTGGCAATTTTACAAACTTTGAGATCTAGTTGGTTTATTGACATTGGCTTTGCTTATAAAAGTTCTTGTTTTGTTATGTTGATGTCTTCCCATTGTTGTTCTAAGCCTGTGCATTTTTTCGGAGATATCTGTAGATAATTGGGGAGATTCCTTACAATATTGGATTTCTACAAGTTACAACTTTGTTAGTACCGTTTTTGTTGTCCAAATTTCATAGACTTCCTTCTTTGTCTTTAAGGATTGCCAGTTCAAGTATGTATTTAAAATAATTCTACACTTATTTCTTGAATAACATGCAACTTGTAACTTGCCTTGGCTTCATTGTGCACATGGTCCATGTTAATAGATTACTTCAAGGAAATAGACTCTCTGGGAGGATTCTGGAGGTGAAAGGTCTAATGCAGGCTCTGGCAGTTTGTATGTATACAGATTTATATATAAATGTATATAAAAGAATGTAAACGCATGTGATTTGTTATTACATTTGTGCTTGTGTAAGTCCTGATTCAACCAGTTTTAGGTTTTCCCTGCCTTAAAATTTTTTAACTTGGTAATGAACTTGTTGGCCCCATTCCGCCTATTTTCAGGAATTGATCTTACAATGGAAAATTGTGAGTCTTATCATTTAAAGTAATGTAAGTATCAAGTTTCTGCAGTTTTCTTCTACTTTCGTTTACTATGCATATTTTTCAATTCAAGTATTGAACCTTACCAACTTCTGTCATTACCAATTTCTATGATTTTTTACAGCGACCTTTCTAACAATGATTTCTCCTGACCTGCTCCTGCAGCTGTTGGTAACCTTGAGCATCTCCTTACTCTGTAAACTAGCACACGCTTGTCACATGAATATTTCAAATGGTTTATTTCTATATAATTTCTCAAAAGTGCCCAAATCCTGCGAGTGGTTGTTGACCTTTCCAGTTTATTTATTTCAGTTGGATACTAGATGCTTTAGAATTTCTCACTTTGATTCTATGTTTGTCCATTTTTACAGTGATACATCATTCAACCATTTGTCTGGTGACATCCCAAGGAGCTGGGCCGGCTGCTTAACAGTGCGTCTGATACTTGTTCTAATTTTTCATGTATATTTTACACAATGTCGTCAGTTAAATTCTGATAAAGAAGTTGAGAAAGATAAAATTATTTGTCTTATACCCATCTAATTTTAAAGTTGCCACGAGTTTAACATGGTTTGAGAATCTGTTTTCTATCCTTTTTTTGGGCTAATTTCTCTATTGAGTTTTTGTAGGATATTAAATAACAATAATTTTAATTAATAAATCCTCAATCAGTTGACCAATTGTTTCAGCCTTCCCAATTTGTTTGTTCACCTGCACTCTCTTTTATTATATTTATTGGAAGTTTGTTCTCATTACTAAATCATTCACGTTTTAGGAATGTGTCTTATAACAACATATCTGGGATTATTCCACCTGCTGGTAACTTTTCACCTTTTCCATCTTAAGAGGTAAGAAAAAGTCATCTAGTTCTCTAGTTTTCATATTCAAGCCATGCTTATTAAGAATTAGGACAAATTTTTTATTTGTTGGCAGTTTCATTGGAAATTTGTTGCTTTGTGGAAACTGGTTGGAATTGATTTTGCAGTCTAAGTCACCAAAATTAAAAGGTATCAGTTTCATATTACATCTTTCATCAACTTTTTGTTTTCCTCTTTTTCTTTTGAATTAGATGTTCCCAGAATATGTATTTTCTTCTTGCAGCACTTTATTCAAAGAGAACTGTAATCTGTGGTACAATGGGCAAATCAAGCCGGCTAGATCCACACTTGGAATCAATGAGATAGAGAAAGGTACATTTTTTAATAATAGATCTTGAAAGGTTTGTAAGATCTCTTTTCTAATTTTTTTTTGGGCACAATGTGAACTTTTAATTATATCAGTTTTTATCAGGGCCACCAAAACTTGTCATTCTACAGCTGTTCACTTTCTTTATTCTATAGCTGCTTTTATAAAGCATTGGGAAAATATTTCAACAAGTATAGTTTCCCTTTCCAGGTTTGTTATCAGATAAGCAAATACCATAAACTTGGTATGCTTCTTTTTTTTTTTCCTCTGGATTTTTTGCTACAATATTTCACATCCGGTTAATTTCAATTTCCTACACCTTTTATAAAGCTTTGCAAAAATATTTCAAAAAGTATAGTTTCCCTTTCCAAGTTTGTTACCAGATAAGCAAATACCATAAACTTGGTCTGCTTTTTTTTGTGTGTGGATTTTTTGCTACAATATTTCACATCTGGTTAATCTCAATTTCCCTACACCTTTTCCTTACATTCCCACTTTGCAGTCCTATTTTAAATTGTACTCAAGTCCTTGATATCGTCAAGATTATGGAACATGGTATCTTTAATTATCACGCATTCTCTGGTTGACATGTATCAAAAAATAAGTTTAGTTTCTAATCACTAGGTTATTCATTATTTAGTTGAGAAATCTTATTGCTTTCATCAGCTGTTTATACATGTAGCAGGGCCTAGGCACCTTAGGCGGCCCGCAAGGGGCCCTGTCTTTAAACAAATTATACTCCCTAAATTTGAAAAATATTAATTTATTTATTTTATCAAATTCGTATTCTAAAAATTATTTTTTATTGTAAGCACATATTACAATGAAAAAGCTTCCTTATTTAATGGCTGTTATTAAAAGTAATTAAAAAATATCATGTTACATTTAACTGATGCCACTCCGAACTTGCACGGATCAATCCAAACTTTAGTGGGACCAAATAGAATTTAATTGAAACTATAGGAACCATTGATGTAAATACACCTCCTCTATTATCTTCACAGTCAATCATTAACGTTGACTAACTGCCGTTTAACAAGATGAAGATGCTCTTGAGCTTTTTACTCCTCTGGCTCGTGCTTCTCTCTCCTCTCATTATGTCTCTCGATGATGGCAACATGCTCTGTTTTTTGAATCCCTAATTTAATAGTGTTTTTATACTGATAAGTGCAAATTGAGGTGTTTCCTAATGAAATGGTGTTTCGAATTTGCTTTTATTTTGTTTTGTAATGTTTTCCCATTTTTAAAAATTTTTAGTCTACTGAGGTTTTGATATAAGTAATGTGCTCTGTTTTTCAAATTCCTTCTTTATTACTCCCTCCGTCCAACTTATATGATCTATTACGGAAAATCAAAAATTTTATAACCACAATGATAAATGAGTGTGACTACTTCAAATCATTAGTTGCTTCCATATTTGCCCTTACCATAATTAATAAATGACATAGGAATTGGAAATATTAAGTGATATAGAGCATATTAAACGAGGGCAATTTAGAAAATTTTTAAATTGCTGCACATCTAGTTTTAGAAAGTGTACAGTTTTTGGTTGTCCCAAAATAGCAAAGGGACAAAATAAGTTGGATGGAGGGAGTGGTTTTTTATCCTGAGAAGTGCAAATTGAAGAGTTTCCTAACTCAATACCGTGGACAATGAATCTAACTTGCATCAGCTGGTAAGTGTTGACCTCTGATCTTTGCTTATACGAATGTTTTTAGATTCATTTGTATCTAATTCATGCTTGTTATCACTTGAGTTAAATGGTGCATTTTTAGTTATAAATATGAAATTTGGCTTCTACTGGTGACTGGAAATGAATATGCGAAAATTGGTTTCCAATAAATTTAATGAAATTTCCCTGACATGCTACATTGAAATGCTGGAAAATTGCCCATTAGGAAAAGGAAAGGAACTCACTAATGCAATAAAGAACATTTCCCATGTAGTGACGTACTCCGATCCATTTTTTTGGGTTAAATGCCTGTCCATCTAAAATCTCTCAGTGATGTTCCAATTTTCATTTCCAGATAATGGCGAAGGCAGATGGATGCAGTAGATCCAGAAGTTTCTGTTACGTGCATTGACTCATCCCTCATCTGAAAAACCATCCATCTGGCTCTGCTCTGCACAAAGCAGTACCCCTCCGAGAGGCCAACTAATGCACGAGGTAATTATGTCTATTAGACAGCTTGATAGCAAGAATAATTATTTAACACGTAGTCTAATATTTACTCGACTTAGTCATTTACAATCTTATTATTCTCAGATTAGGGATAGTGCCTTTGTTGTTGTCTAGACTTATTTTTGTTGCATACTTTGAGGGTGATGTTTTTTTTTTTTGAGGGGTAGTTATGAGGATGTTGTTGCTTGTTAATTAGTTACCATCATCAGAATGATGAGTACCAGTTGAAGCTTCAGTTCTTTTTCTAACCAAACGAACACCCCTATGTGGATAGCGCATCCTTTTGTTCTTGAGTAGACAATTTTTATAGCTTATGGAAGATTTGAATGTTTGCTTAATGTGAAGAAATTCTTGATCTTGAATAAACCAGAGGATTTTATCAATCAAAATACAATCATGCTGATAATATTTTGGGACGATTTTCTATTAATAATCAACTAAAACGATTGTAGAAGTTTAAGGTGAAAATAAAAACAAATAAGAAATTTAATACATCCTGATTTTGCCTCCCCTCATCAAATTATAACGGTATTAATTATGCTAAGAATTGTTTGGAATATTCCTTCCACAGGTGTCACTCTCTGATTGTTTGCTCTATGATGACGTGGCTAACCTTATTGGTGTTGATGATTAAACTGTGAGGATTGAGCGGCACTTCTTTACCCAGAGTTAGGTTACGGTTGGGTTGGTCTTTCAATTGACCATAAATGCCCTTCCCCCTTTTGGCCTTCTCATTCTTTAATACCCACGTGGCGAGCTGCTCTCCACATGCTTCCTGCATTCGTATTTCTGTATCTATCTCTTTACCCTGGTTATTCTTAACCCCAGCAAACGATTTGAGCTTGACCTTTCCTCCCCCTGCGCCTTTGATAGGTAATTACTGCCTTCTCACTTGTTTCTCTATTTTTCTCCTTTTGTTTCACTCGTTTTTCGATATTTGACCCTTCATCTACTTTTATGTTTTGCGAGGTTCCCGAGGCTTGATCTGGGTGTTTCAACTGGTGATCTGTTGGCGTTTCGTCACAATTAATTACCCAGAATCAGAATAACTAGTATGGTAATCATGAAAAGGATTCACATAAAGCAAAATTGGTTCGCTCACATTTTCATTTGTTGTTATATAATGGATTGCTCCCATTTGATAGTACTGTTACCTGATTTAGAACCTGCCTTGTCTTCATGTCCGTGACCCTAACCTTCCCCTTTTCCAGATTTTGTTTGTTTGTTCACCTAGTGTTTTATGTTCATTAAATTGGTTGGCATATCATCATCTAACACAATTAATTTTAGATTTCAATGCTTTTCTACTTGTTTAAATAAGAAATTCCTTAAATCTTTTTTCATTAGTTATAGAATGTTTTGGTTTGTTTGCCTGAATCAATTGAAATTTCTTTTCTTTTTTCTTTTTCTCAAAAAACTTCTATAAGGGAATCCATGTAGCTAGGTTTGCTAGATGTCTGAAAGGCTAACTACCTCAGCGATTACTATGTGTTTTTGTTTTGTATTTCCCAGGGTTGGAGAGATTTTAAAAAGTAGTCCAATTTCTGTGTGACAAGATGTATTCCCTTATCATGCCACATAACAATGATCCTTACCGAAGTGGTCGGAGTTGTGTTGGTAATTGAATGTGTGAGCAACATTTTAAACATTTTAGGTTTCTTTGTAATTGGTGATGCTACTAATAAGTTGTGCAGGTTATAGAAATTTTTGATTTCAGGTTTAAAATCTTTTTTTTAATAACAAAAATGGAGTAAAATCCTTAAATTGGGCAACGCAAATGAAACTTTTTTGATTCTCATGCATTGTGTGGCTGAAGCCCAAAATTCTCACTTCCCATTGACTAACCAGTCCTCAACCAGTATGTCCGGCTGCCTCTAATATTGTAAGCGATTTCTGTACATTTATTTATTGATTGATCTATTAGGAGGTTTATTTTGCTTCGGAGCTCTGTTTCTTGTGAATCTTCTTCTTGTATTATCCAATGGGTGCACCTTTCTTTTGATGATTTCAGTTTTGCTGTTTGAAATAATAAAAATTGTGCAATCATTTTTTTTTGTGTAATGTTCTTTACTAATGTTTATCACCTTATTTTTATACTTTAATGATTTTGCTCTGAAAACAATTTATTGTTCTTATTTGGTTCTTAACTTGGTTACATGTGTGATTTCACATGGTTTGAACCTCGATGTGGTCGTTTTGTGGAACGAGGTGGTTTTGAAGTGTCTTTCTTGTATTTGTTGCCACCCTGAAACCCTATTCCTTTTAGGGTGTTTGGCCATTTGTTGGCAACCGTAGTCATGTGTTCTTCTCTTCATTACATATAGTGTATGGTCCTTGAAACTGTATTTCTAAAGGCCAAAGTTGTTATGAAGTGTTTGTCCATAAATGTTGCTAGCGTGAAATTCTATTCCTTTCAGGCGTGATTGAAAACTTGTTTATATAAGTAAATATTCCTTGTGTTTAACTCTTGACAGCTAGTTGCAACTTTTTGTAGTTAAGGTTAAAATTAGAGGGTGAAATTTCGTTTCCCTTATTTAATCATAGATGAGGATGATGTCCCACTTTGGTCTTTTGCTCTTTGTAAAATCCGATAATGTGATAATGCGTATTTATGTTTCTGCTTGTTTTCCATCTTTAATTATTGAATATGCTTCATCAGCGGACCTAGTGGTTCAGTGCAAATATATGATTGTAGTTTTGTAAGTAACAGTTACGTGCTATGTTTCTTTTCCGTTGGAAATAGTCACTGACATCAATCATAATTGTTGGAATATTAGTGATTCAAAGCATTTATTATGGCAAGTCTTTTGCTACTAGGATTTGTCTTGGGTTTACTTTATTGCTTTTTATCCCTAATTTTAGCCTTTCTATGATTGAGTACTTCCATGTTTGTTGGAAATATGATTGCATTTTGCCCTCCTGAACTTTTTAGGTTTTATGCGAATTTGCTGGTAATGGGAAACGATGTGAGTTGCGATTGTTATTAACTTATTATTATTATCATCATTTCTGTTTGGATTTGTTTGAGAAGAAATTTGAGGTGTATTGTTTTTGTGTGCGGTTTGTAAAAGGTGCTTTGATGATGGCACTAAGGTGTTCACCTTATTTGTGGCTTCTAAACTTTAAAGAGCTTTTGCTTAACGGACAAGGTTGGTGTCCACCTTTGTTTAACACTTTGAAAGTGTGTTCTCTTGATAGTATTTAATTTGTTCTGTTGTTTTTTGGGTGCTAGTTCCTGGAAGCAAGTTTCTTTGTGGAGTGTATGCCTCAAAGTGTCGCGTGCACTGCTAGCAAGGTGAACATGCGAACTTCACAGTTTTTCCTTTTTAAATACCATACAATTATATCCTTTTTTCCCTATTTCATCAGTGTCGCATTGAATTTTGCTTACAAGTCCCTTGTACCCTTCTCAGGAGTCTGTCATGATGGTAATAAATGTGTGTTTTTCTCTCTTATTGTTTCTTTTCCTTTGTCCTTTTTTCTTGAATGAGTTGTTGCATTTACAAGTGTATCTTCTTTGTGCTTTCATACAAAAGATTTGATTGGCATCTCCCTTCACAAGAACCAGATCAAATTGTTGGGCATACGAGTTACCACACATCCTGTAATGGCTTTCTACTTTGGTGGATCTTATAACCCGAATTTTTCTAATTCTTCATATAAGTGTATAGAACATGATTTTTTCTTTGATAACATTGATAATCGTGAAAGTATCACCTAAAACAAAATCCGTCCGCTCTTAATTTTACTAGTTATATTTTTTTGATAAACAATTTTGCTAGTTATATTGAATGGATTGCTCTCATTTTTAATAGAGCAATGATATTCATACCAACTTATGGTACAAACTTGAATTGTGTGGTTTAAAATTGAGCACATCACCATATGTTCTCTCTCATCCTTAAAAGCTGAATGATATGAACCACACAATCCAAGTTGGTACAATGAGTTGGTAGTATGAGCTGGTACAATGAGTTGGTATGAATATCATGACTCTTTTTAGTATTATATATTTCCTGATTGAGAACTCTGCCTACTTCATTATTCGTGACCCTTACCTTCTATGTCTCCAGATTATTTTGTTCATTCACATAATATTTGAGGTTGATTAAATTCATTGACAAATTAGTTAAAGAGTAGTTTAGTATATCAAGCAAATTTCTTTCTCTTATTTTTCTCAATAAAGTTCTATAGGGAAATATGTGTGTAAGTTTGCTAAATATCTTTCTTTCTTATTGATAAGGAAGGGATTGCTTTACATTCAATCATTGATTGTTCTACTAGGAGCTTAAAAGCCTTAGCTTGTTTCCACGTTCTGGTTCTTGCTATCCTTCTTATTCATTTTATTATCCAATTGCTATGGCTTTCTTTTGATAACTGTAGTCTTGCTATTTGACTTTAAGTAATAAAAGCGCTATCTAATTTTTTGTGTTGATTTTTTTTTTTATATTTAATTATGGTTATCACCTTGTTCTGTTGCTTTAATGATTTTTCTCAGCAAATATTTATGGCTCTTCATTTTGGTGTTTGGCAACATTGGTCATGTGTTCTTGTATTGACTACATATAACATTTGGTATGAACCTTGAGACGATAATTTTCGTGAGCTGAGGTTGTTATGAAGTGGTTTGTGTGTCTGTGTTGCTATCCTGAAATCCTATTTCCTTTAAAGCGTGTTTGGAACATGTTAATGTATGTTAACTTTGCTTTTTACTTTTCCTTTGCATAACCGCGAATTGCAATTTCATTTTATTTATGTGAATTATGTTTGCCTTACTTAGTTCATAGATAAGGATGATGTCTAGTTTCGGATTTTTGCTTTTGTAATTTTATTAAGTGATTAAAATCCTCCTTACTCTAAAAAGAGTATTCTCCTCTATTGTTTCAATCCTTTTTGGTTCCAAATATACCTCTTAGTAAAAATAATATTACACAAACTTTCCATCCACTTAAATTTAAACAATCCTCCATACTCTAAAAATAGCATTCTCCTCTATTGTTTCAATCCTTTTTGGTTCCAAATATACCCCTTGGTAAAAATAATATTACAGAAAATTTTCATCCACTTAAATTTAAACAAATGATACAAAAATGCTTATATTAATTTTTAAGTGATCTAATATTTAGTAAGAAAAACTCAAATATAATTCATAATGATGACAATTGAAGGGTCAAAATTTCTTTATACCCACTACAATATAAACAACAAAACCTTTGATAATTCTTGCATAACTTCCCTTTTTATTAAGCAATATTAATCATTATACGTGCACCGTCTCTCAATTAAAAATATAAAATAGTAAACAGAAAAATAGCTTTATTTAGATCTTTATCTAGGTGATGACAGAGGAGTCACAACCGGATTTTGGTATGCTACTCTGACTTTTGCTTCGTTGGTTAAAAATATAAGAACTTGGTAATTCTTAATTTTTGTTATTA
>MKEJ01086275.1:0-15376 GCA_001753735.1 Embelia ribes | reverse complement strand
GAGTTGTGAAGTTGTCTTATTTGTGTTCTAGTTAATGGGTGCTTAAGTGGTTTTAAACTAGGTTAGGTTTTGTCTTAAATTGTGTCTTGGTACCAAGTGGGGTTGTTTGGTTGCAGCTTCAAGGATCAAAGTTTTTTCTTTTTTCGCCCCTTAAAAGATGGAATGCATTTATCTGTTCAGCTTAAAAGATGTTTTTTTTTTGTGTGTGTGTGTGCTTTGGCCCAAGTAAATTGGAAGCTTTAAGTTTGATACGCCCAACTTTTTTCATAATCTGAAATATTATAGCTTTTATTGCTTATAAGCTGGTAACAAACAAATCCTAAATCTTGAAGAAAGAGGGGCGGCGAAGTAATACTTGAATTTACATGTTTTAATGGAAGTATGATAATTGACCTATTTTTATCTATTTTGTTCAAGATTTGTGAAGTCGTCTAATTTGTGTTCTTGTTAATGGGTACTTAATGGTTTTAAGTTATTACTGAAAAAGAGTATCAGGCCCTAGTTTTAGGACTTGTTTAATTGTAGCTTCTTACATCATTTGTTTTTTTGGCTTAAAAGTTGGTTTCAAAGCTAAATTCCTTAGTCTGAAAAAAACTAACTGTTGTTATTTAAAAGCTGCAATCAAATAAACCACTTTATTCGGGTAGATACTTATTTGTCTTAGTTCAATTTCCCATGAGTAAAGAAACCAGATGTTATATTAATTGAATTTATGTGTTTATTTAAAGCATTCACGCTAGTCTGTACAAATGGTGTATTCTCTCATATGATTTCTGAAATAAGAAATATTGGATGAAAAATGTCCCATGTCATTGTTCCCATATTTCTCTGTTCTTACAAATCATAGAAGAAATACTTCAATTAGTTTTTGAGCGAGGAAATCTACTATTAACAATTTATCAATTAAATATTATTTTTTCCCCCACCAAAAAATATAGAACCTTAATTAAGATTAGGGGAAACATATTTTAACATTTTACCATATCATAGATACTTATTTCAAGTATTTTTAGTGTAGAGGATTTCTGAGAAAAAAAACTGGTTTATGAAAGAGAGATGGTTTTCTAGAAAGCCAAATTTAGAATTATAGGAGAAAAGCAGGTGGGAATTTCTTATGTTCAAGTTAATTGGAACTTAAGTGGGTTTAAATCTTGAACCTTTTGTTGATCAGTAATTTAGTATCCACAGCATTTTCATTCCATGTGGGGTTTGCACGGATCCTTCAACAGGTACCAAACATGGCCATTTTTGCAAGGATTGAGGTATCAATATGTAAATATGCAGGTTTCGAAACCCACTCTGACCATAAGTTTGGGTGAAAAAGTGTTTTTTTTCCTTGTTTTTTGACAAAAATTCTGAAGTTGAAGTTATTTTAACATGACTGTTCATAGTTAATGAGCGCTAAAGCATTACATCTGTTGTAGAAAGTGTTCCAACCTTTTATTAATCAGTATTAGTGCTGCGATGATTTCATCCCATTAGAAATTTGGGTGGATTCAGTCATCCGGTGCTAAAATGTTGAGGCATCAATGAGTATGTTTGTATTTCAACATTAGGGTTTATATCTGCAGAAAGCAAGGAGTTTCTATTTATATGGAAACTTTTACTCTTTCCTTTTTGCTTCTTGATAAACCATTAATTTGAATTATTGTGATTTTGGCGGTGGCTGTGGTGGTACAGATCAGTTCACAAAGTACTTTGGGAAGTATGGAGAGATAACGGACTCAGTTATCATGAAAGAGCGGGACACTGGTAGGCCCAGGGGATTTGGGTTTGTCACATATGCTGACCCGTCGGTTGTTGACACTGTCATTGCTGAAACACATATCATCAATGGCAAGCAGGTTGGTGTTAAAGTGTTTTTGCAGTTTTTCCTTTTCCATCTATGCTATTTCTACTGTGTCAGATTATTGCTATTTTGAATGACATTGTTTTTGGAATAACTGTATACCCTAGGTCAGCAGTTCGCTTAGAGGGAGCCGGAGGGTGATAGCGTCATTTTCGAAAATACACGATTTTGAGTGCGCTGTCAGAACGTCTCTTTATATATACATTACATAATAATATAATTTTATTTATTTATATATATATATAATATATGTATTCCTTTATTGATTTTAAATTAAATAAGTCCTCTGCATCTCACGCTTGCGAACTAGAATATATTGCATTACGAAAACAAAATGAATGAAATAACATGTGGTCTGAGCTCAATGTTTGGAATGCTGAGCATATTGATTAGATTATCGCACCTTATTCATTTGGAATTAGTAGTAGACGTCTACCTCAGATGACATTTTAGATCATTAGTTTAGCTATTCGATGCATGAATTAACTTTGCTGGGAATGAAGTGGTAGTATAGTTTCCCATAATATTTTATTTAAACATTCTGATATAAAATGCTTCTAGCATAGATTGGTTGCACTAATAATCTAGATGGATTGTTTTCACTTTTTAGATTGTAGAGGATGAGATACTTTTTCCCAAATAAACGAATTTCAAATATTATAGTTTCTGATGGTATTTTTACCTGAAATTGTTCTGATTAGCAACTTTTTCTTTTAATCAGGTTGAGATCAAAAGAACAATTCCAAAAGGTGCTTCTGAATCAAAGGATTTCAAAACAAAGAAGATATTTGTTGGAGGGATACCAACATCTGTGACTGAAGGTATGAGAATATACCCTCTTATTCTTTGCAAGACTTGGAGATGTTGAACTTTTAGATTGAGTTATCTGGATAGTTTTTGGTTGTTCCTGTGGTTTTAAAACCCGTTTCTAATCAACTCCTTTCTTTGGCTGTTTTAAAACTGTAATGCAGATGAATTTAAGAATTTCTTCTCAAAGTATGGAAAGGTAGTGGAACAAGAGATCATACGAGATCACGTGACTAACCGTTCACGGGGTTTTGGATTTGTTATCTTTGACAGTGAGCAAGTCGTCGATGATATATTGGTCAATGGCAATATGATTGACATGGGAGGCTCAAAGGTTAGTCAACCATTGGATCAGCAAGATATCCATTGTATATAGATCCAATATGTTCTGTATTCATTATATAGTTCTATTCCAATGTCTTTACACTACAGTTGGTTCTTATTTTACAGTATAGGTTTTCCACAAAAGTTAATTGCATTTCTTTGGCTGACGTTTTTATCTAGCTATTGAAATATTTTGCACATGAATACCCTAGGTTAACTTACTTCTTTGTTGTAGGTTGAGGTCAAGAAGGCAGAACCAAAGAAACCCTCGAACCCAGGATCTGCTACTGCACATGGTAGTGGTCCTAGGGGCCGCGGATATGGCGATAGTTTCCGTGGGTTTAGCAACTCCTATAGTGATTATGATAGTGGCAATTTTGCCCCTGGTCCGTATAGGACCCCAGGAGCACCTGGTGGTAGGTTTGGTGATTATGGTGGCTATGGTGGTAGAGGTAGCGAATTTGGGGGCCGTTATGGGGATTATGGCGGAAACGACTACATGGGTTACAGGGGAGAGGCTTCACTAGGCTATGCTAGTCGATTTGGTTCTTATGGTGGTGGAGGCTATGGTGGGGGATATGGTGGAAGTGGGTTAGGTTCGTATGGGCGTGGTGTTGGAGGTGGCGGTTATGGTGGCTATGGACCTGGTGGTGGTGGTTATGATTCTGCACCGGGTGCTGGCTACGGTGGAACAGTTGGTATGTATGGAAGTAGGGGAGGCTATAGTGGTGGTGGTCGATACCATCCTTATGCGAGGTAGATTATTATGCTAAGCTTTTCTCCTAGGGCTTTTTTGCTCGGGATAATCCTTTTTTCAGGTTATTGCACATCCAGGTTCAAGTTCATAAGCACTTATTGCAAGATTTACAGTCTAGAAGATCATCAGGACCCTAAGTTTCTTTCCATCGCCTTTTGGATTAGAAGCCAGATCTAGATGATCGAGCTAGTAGATTATCAAGCTAGTTATGTTTGTAACTCTGTTTTAGTCGGACTCGATTTGTCTTAGCTAGAACTGTTAGTTGAAGTTGTGCTACTGCTTGGGGTTTGATCTAGATTGTTGTTGGCATGTTATTCCTTCATCTATATAGGATTTGTTATACTGATATCACTGGCCTACTTTTGTGAGTTCTAGTTTCATGCTTTTAAGTTTTAACAGCTTAGTTTTTTTTGTTTTGTTTTGTTTTTTCTTTCAATGATCAAGATTAGTTCCGTAGATCAGTTGGATTCTAGTAATATAGTTTCTTATATTACTGCTCCGGTTTGTGATACACTTATAAAAACGGGCCTGTATTGCAAGCCAAGGTTCTAGGCTTCCTAGCTTAACAGTTTTTTTTGTTCTCGACAAGTACATAAACAGGCGCGTCATTTGGCTAGTAGAAGCTCTTAGCCGAACATGACAGGCAAATTGTTCATCAATGTTAGCTGCTGGAATTTGCGAATTCTATTATATATGGAGCATTGCCATTGGATTAACAAGTGTAAGCTGTCTTGTTTAGTTTAGTTTAGAAAACTTTTAGCTGTTTTCTCTCATCTACTTTCCACCACCACCATTGACCCTTTTTTGGAAGGATATTATTGCTTGTTTTGTTCTGGGTTCCCCCTGATTGTGATTATGGTTTCATTTGGATGCAACTCTTAAGCAAATAAGTTAGCTTATTTCTGACTAAGTTAAACACTGTTTAACTTTTAAGCAAATAAATTGAAAAGTTGGAGCTTATAAGTGCAATCAAACAAGCTCGTGTTTTTTTGGATAACTTATCCATCTCAAGTCTTGATTTTTAGTTGTCTCAAATATAAATAGTTTGTTTGAGAAATTGTTGGCGTGCGATTGAATATAGTTGATAAGGTGTACACAGCTTTTAATAATTTAGATTTCGATTTCCTTTCAGTTGTTAGCCTCGGTATAGCAGGTAATTTCCGTTTGGTTTGACTAGGAGAAATAATCTCTAGCTCGTATGGGTACATATGTATATGGGAGGAGAAGGTATATCGTTGAATGGTTTATGATATTGCCAAGTGTGGGATGAATGATTTACTGGAGGTTCTGCCAAGTAACAATTTTGAATTGATTGCGCCTGATTTAAGTTCTGTTTTATACAATGTAACATTGAAACAATGTATAGCTTGTGAAGAGAAATGTTTTCGTCTTGATGATATATTTGCGAACATTTCTTATGTTATTTGTCATACATTTTGAGGCAATTGATTTGTTATTCCCACTGGAGGTAGTAAAACGGAGGCAATCTAAATTTGTTGTCTATGAACTTGAATTTTTGTAACCATATCGAAATGATCGACAAAAACAGCTTCGGTTGCTGTCAATCACAATTGTCTATGCTTCTCTGTGTTGTTATGCTTGTAGAAAAAAAAGTGAGGTTGAATATATGTTCGTATGCATATATGTTGACAATAATAAAGGCCATCTATCATATAATGGCTGGCTAAAATTGGTAATATAATTATAGATTGGGCCATGCATGCTTCTATTGTAACTTGAGGGTCATGGCTTTGTTTCTTGTAAATATCCTCTCTAGTTATCGTAATTCGAAAATTTTGTGCACTCAATTATCTCGTAAAGGCCATCTACATATGTACATTGGGCAAAGTATTGTTGCGTAAAAAAAGGGAATAAGAATTCAGGTTCAATGCCCAAGTTCTATGCAGGGATACGAGTCGATAACAATGCTGAATCTAGCAACTAAAGATTATGAAAAATAAATAACGAGGTGATGGTTTTTAAACCTAAGCAATGTACACTAGTAATACTATTCATTATAATTTACTAAGTCTACTCGTAATTTTTCGTCTCTCCAGTAAATATGAGCGGGCAATAGTTTTAATGCATTAAAAAAAAAATATGACCATTTAAAAATAAAAATAAAAAATTGCACCAGTTTGTGAAAAATTGGTATATTTGTGCATTAATGGTGGTTTATAGCGTTGCCCTAAAAGCCTATTTTTATTATCATTTTTAATTGATATTGCTTAAATTACATTTCAGATGGTAAGAAAACAACCGGCCTTTTCGGTTGAAGCAACAAAACCGTTAATCTGAAACTCATTTCCTATATTTTGGATCATTTCACCAATTTATAAAACATTTCCTCAGAACTTGACACACACAAAATTTCTCCTAGGTAAATCTCTCATCTCTCTCTACAAAGCACCTGCATATGGATCCGATTTTTGCAACTCTCTAATACGTTTGTTACACCCCGAAATTGCAATATTGCATCTATTTCGTTGCAACTGTTCAAAACATTGAATTATAAAGTAATGATATATACATAGAAAATGTGGACAGAATCTGTACAAACACCTATTTCATTGCATCACGTGCGTTGATATGTTCCTAAAAATAGGATTACCACCTTTGATATAACCGAATAGGTGTACGTATAGTTCCAGTTCTTTTATATCCGTGATTATATCGATTTACTTTCTGTATATGTTGATGGTCTCGTTATTTGCAGATGGATGTTTGCACAATGAGATGTGTAATAATAGTCACATTATCATTTATGTGGATTGCACGAGGAGCAATCGGGATAAGGTTAGTGATAGACAGAGAAGAGTGCTTCACTCATGATGTTGAGTACGTTGGCGACACGATCCACGTCTCGTTTGTCGTGATCAAGACTGACACTGCGTGGCATTACGGCGACGAAGGTGTTGACCTTATGGTAAAGTTTTCCTCACTTTATAGCTAAGAGTTTTGCTTTGTTTTGTTTATTATGTTTTTGTTATTGTTGATCAATTTCTATTATGATTGAATGAGAAAATTTTGTATGTTCTCTTCGATTAATTCGCTTTGTTAGGGTTCAGATATTTTTGTTATTGTTCCATTTCATTTTGTTCTAATTTTCTATAAGTTATCGAGAAATGCATTTTTTTGGCTATGGCTTCTTTCTTTAACTTCCAAATCTCCTTTCGTTAACACGGGCGAAAAATGCGAATGCCTAATTTCTAATACTAAACTTTCCGATTTTGGTATTCATACGGGAAGGAAGTCATCGTCGGCAACAATTAACATTAGAGTGATTTCGTTTTTCGTGACTGTACAAATGAAAATTCAGTTAGTTCACAACTTACAATATTTTGATTATGATTTCATGAAATAGTTAATTTGGGTAATTTTCCTAAAGAGTTGTGCCATTTCTTGCAAAATTTTCAGATTAAGGGGCCTTCCGGTGAGAGTATATACGAATTGTACGACAAGGTTAGCGAAAGGTACGATTTTGCGGCTGCTCATAAGGGCCTCCATAGGTTCTGCTTTAGGAACAAGTCGCCTTATCAGGAAACGATAGACTTCGACTTACATGTTGGCCACTTTGGACACCTTGATCAGCACGCGAAGGACGGTAAGCAAATACCGTTCGAATTTAGTATTTTTTGGCTTCTTTCTTTAATCTGAGATTGTGTTTTTTTCTTTTGAGAGATTAAAGGATGAAAATGTATAATTTTTTTATTTTTTTTTGGTGAATATTTGTAGAGCATTTCAACCCCCTGTTGGAACAAATTTCAAAGTTAGAAGAGGCTCTTTATAATATCCAGTTTGAGCAACATTGGTTAGAAGCTCAAAGGGATCGGCAGGCCATAGGTACCCTTCTCAACTAATGCTCCATTTTGATGACAACGAAAATTTAGAAAACAAACTTGAAATACAAATATATATATAGAGGGAGAATTAGACAGATATTTTTCTCATTAGCAGTATAAGTCAATGTTTTGCCTGAAAAAATGCACATATCTCTCCCAAATTAGAAGTTTTATCCTTTGTACAAGGGTTGCCTTACTCGCTTGATTTGATCAAGAACTTTAAGCCAAGTAGCATAAACTCCGTGTTGAATTCCCAAAAATACTACATAAAACTTAAAATTTTGTTTATGAGTAAAATAGTATGCTAAAGAATTTAAACATTTCTTTTGTAAATCTCTTTGCTCTTCGGGGGCTTTCCCGAGAGGGAAAATTTTGGAAATTTTGGCTATATCTCTATTTTTTTTTATTTTTTTTTTTTGTAAATCTCTATTTTTTTTTTTAATTGTAAAATTTGGCTATATCTCTATTGATACATGGTTTATTCAATACAATGGAAATTTTGCTGTTGGACGAAAAGAAGAAACTATGTGATGCAAGAATTTTTAACATATATCCAATAAAACTTTGTTATTTTCGTTCTATCTTCCCTTTTTGTTTTTTCCTTACTAAATTTGTTCAGTGAATATTCTCTTCTTTTATTTTTTCATGACATGGGAAATAGTGAACGAGGTAATGAGCCGAAGGGCGGTGCAGAAGGCAATTTTTGAATCGGCTGCATTGATCGGTGCGAGCGTCCTCCAAGTTTATCTCTTGCAGCGCCTCTTTGATCAAAAGCTTAGGACATCCCGAGTTTAGGATTTTTTCGGAAGCTTATATTTTCATGTACTCATTTGCTTATATCCTTGATATGATCTTATTTTCATTTCCTTTTGCACCATGAGACTGGTTCGACTGTAAGTCACTTATATACTTTAATAACAAAAAATTTATCTAGTTAGATTTTTCTTAAGGGTAATTAAACTTGCTTTTTTTTTCAAATATTAAGGAAAATTTTCAGAAGCAATATTCAGATACGGGCATTGTTATCAAAACTGTACTGGATAATGAACTGGTCAAGGAATTGGTTCACCGATTCAACAGTTAAACCGCGGTTCAACTAGTTCATTAGATTTTTTGGTTAAATAATATTAATATCATAGCATCTTTAATTAAACAAATAAATGATATTCACATAAAATTAGAAGCAGAAAGTTGAAGTCTCTTCCATTATAATAAAATTACACGTCAACACATCAATCAACGGGTGTTTAGAAAACAAAAGACTAGAATCGCGGAAAAAACATAAATAATTTTCAACTAATTAAGCAAAATTAAATATAGACAAAATAGTTTGAACTCTTATATTCCATTGGTTTTATTCTAACTCAATGCATTTCAATATGTACCAATATCATTACCAAAATTTATTGAATCTGCTAAAATTCTAAATAGACTATTTTTTTTTTTTTTTGGAATTTAAAATTCTAAATAGACTATTATCATCAATGACTATTGATATTAACCTTATATTATTTAGGAAACATTCAAATCCTAAATTTTATAAAAGAAGACAAATGATTATTGAAGATAAGAGTTTATAAAACTATTTAAACTCAAAGTGGTCTTTTTAAAATATATATATTGTGAACCGCACGGTTCACCGGTTTTTGTTGATTCATCGGTTTTTAAAAATACCGCCGGTTCAGTTAGCATTTGACAGTTCAATTGCTTATCCGGTATTGTAAACATACCGAACCGAACCAAAGTACTGATTCCCGATTGAACCGGTTCAACCGTCCGGTACGGTCCCATTCCGATAACATTGTTTTCAACTCTACACTAAAAAATTTCTCTTCCTCTACAGATCAATTACTACACTCTTTTACCACAAAATCTTTATTTTACTGTCTCTACATTTCAATGAAACTTTAATTTCTCCCGAGCATAATGGAGCCAAACCATACAACATAACCTTAAAAGCTAGAAGCAAAAGGTACTTACATTTCCTCAGTTCCAAAGAATTGAACAAAATACTTTTTAGGGTCAGGGGCTCGATCCCAATCTTCCGGTCTGCTAATCTGTGACAAAAAGTAAATTCTCAAGGAAAACAAACAACAAAAGAACCTCGAAATACAAACTTTTTGGGGAAAAAAAGTAAAGAAACTTGAAATACAAACTTTTTGAAAAACAAAAAAAGCAAGTTACTATACTCCAACCATGTACATCATAGAGCATGAATAAATTTAAGTGGTGCGTGAATATAAACTGCAAAGATACTGCATCACATTCTGAAAAACAGGTGTCTGGTTGGTACCTCATTCAGCAACAATCACAATGGGGTTCAAAAAAGATCTTCAAAATTCCAATAAAGCATTGACCGGAAAATCTCTCCAGGTACCTTTTCTTTGTTTAGTTTCATGCAACAAGACAGCTTTTTGCATATATGCACAAAATGGGTGGTTCTTCTTGCGCCTCGGGTAGTGTTCTTTCTAATTAATATTTGTTATATCGACATTGTAGAATGCTGAGGTCATATAACCCAACAAAAAAAGGTCATATAGATTAATTCTTAACATAGGCATAAGCTGCATAACTAATTTATTTGAGCATGTGTTCAAACCGCGTGGCAAAACCAAAGTTTACTTAATTCATCTAGAATCAACCTAAAATAACTTCCAAAATATGAATAATAAGGCACTGAGATAAAAAATTTGGCAAATCATAACTGCAGCATCATATGTTGGTGTCAATAGCAAGAATGGTCTCAATGAGTCCCTAAAAAGAATACAAACTAGAGAATTTTTTAGGTATCTTTCAAGGAAAGCTAGAGAATAATTGAAATTCACATGAAAGAAACAGAGAATCGCAATACACTCATTTCAAGAAGAAACCCTAGTATTCATCCAAGCATGAGATCCAAATACATTAGAGTAAACAAATTTACATTAAAATTTAACGATAACTCATCCTTGTAAGTATACTTTGATAAAACACTCAAAATGAATTTGTCGCTGCCATTCTGTAAAACCACAAAAGAGCTATTTAATGAAATGTACACAAAGATTCAAGCATTTATGCAAGTCCTTGCTTCAAATAAGATAGAATAAGCCCACAAGACCCCTAACACACCCATATTCATAGTTTTAATTACTCACACCTTTCATATATACTTTAAAGAACCACTATTAAAATTGTGACGGAATGCAGAGGTGTAAATGAACAGAGACGTTTAGAGAAATGCTCATGAGTAACTCATCAAGAGCTCGGCTTGTTTGATAAAGGAACCTATCAAGAGTTGAATTTTGAGCTTGTTTATTAAAACAGCCGAGAACGAGCTTTGTAGAGCTTGGCTCGTTATCTCTATAGCTTAGTTCGCCTAAATTTATATATACATACTAAATTTATACATACATATATGTTTTTCATACTAGCGGATGTGGCATACGCATCATGTGTAATTCGAATTATGATAATAACTGATAGAATTGTTTGTTGTAATATTGAGAAGTAAAAGATAGCTAGTCTAAATGTACATATCCTTCAACCAAAAACCAAAGAGCTATCAACATCGGCTGGGAAAGGGTATTTCACCAATTTGTTCTTCTATTCAAGTGTACTCCTAGATGGTGATAGTATATCTAACTCTTGGGAGGCAAGCCTGCGAATGGGCCACAACTATCCCAGCCTAGTTTATGCTTTTTATGGTTTAGCGAGCCGAACATGATGCCACACAATAAGAACGAGAACAAATAAAGAGTTCAGGAAGAGAAAGAGAAGAAAGGGACAAGGAAAACTCATAAACACAACCAAATTTTATTTATCATCAAAGCTAATTAATTCCTTACAAGCGAACCCTATTTATAATAGAATTACTAGATAAGAAAACAATATCAAAATCCTAATCAAATCCAAATCATCAAATCATAAAAAGAAAAATCTCAACAATTATAAAGATATACTACTAAAATTAAAAGATTATAATTGATGCCAGTATCAAGTCTTCCGGAAAGGGACGAAACTCAACTCCGTTGAGTCAAAAAAATTAACCTCATCTTCTGCATCAACCTCCTCTTCTCCGACGAAACTCGACCTCGAATTTTCAAATTTTCCGCGATCTAGGGATTCACCATGCAAACTTTTCCATCCACCAAAACAATAATGAAACTTAGGAAGACGACTATATATTTTAGCCCACGTATTATGGTCTTGCAAATCCATATCACCACACATCCTCTTGAACTTGACTTTCTGATTAGATCAACAAGCATATAATTTATGTTGATGTCCTACGAAAATTGAGGAAAGTAAAAGAAGAATCAACCCAAAAGGGATCACTGTAATTGCACCATGGCTAAAGGCGCAATCTCTTATTTCCTTTTCATTTGAGACAAGTCGCCCTCGACTTCGCACATTTCTCGCACCAAACAACTCATATCATATTCTTTATCCTTGGCTAAGAAAAGATTAACAAAATCCAGCAACCTCTTTGAAAAATTACTATCACTCATGTCACCCTCTTTTTGATTTACATTGGAATTTGCACAATTGCATAGATTATGTCCCCCCTCAAAAGGCCCTAAACAACATTATCTACAGCCTTTACAGTTTTATTGGAGAATCTGTTCAATTTCAACTTCTATCTCATTTTCCTTAACTAGTACCAAAGGAACATCCAACTATTCAATTATTAGTACATCGCTAGTATCTTCTACAAACTCCTTACGTTTCTCTTCTGCGATTTCAACAACTTTCTCTTGTTGCGTCACTGGTTCTAGTTTCTCAACATCTTTTTGACTATCGGACTAGCAATTCAACGATATGCACTTTCTTATCTTCAATCTTAAACTCAACAGGCACCGATATAGATTCAACTTTGATGTTTTCATATCAAACCCTATTCCAACGGTTGAGCCGACTTTCTATTTTGAAGGTGACAATAAAAGCTTCTTTCAGTGTTGAAGGCTCGAGATAATATTGAAACTCCTTTTTAATATTTGTTCACAATCCAGAAACAAAATCATCTGCTATCTCCTACGATTTTCTTTGAATTTTTGTATCAACTACACAAGTTCGATATAGTATCTCATAGATCACTAAATAATCGATAACACTACAAGAATTTTGCTTCATAACACTATTAATCATAATAAAATTCTCGCTCACAAGTATTTAGAGAGTGGTGGCTATGGTTTAATAAATCAATTGGGTTGGAATTAAGAGATTAGAAGCAACAATGTACCGATGGATGCTCTAATACCAAATTTGATGTCGTGCAATAAGAACAAGAACATGTAAAGAATTCGGGAAGAGAAAGAAAAGAAAGGGAGAGCAAAAACTCCAAAACAGAACCAAATTTCATTTATCATCAAAGCTAATTAGCTCCTTACAAGCGAAACCTATTTATAATAATGATTACTAGATAAGGAAACAATATCAAAATCCATATCAAATCTAAATCAAATCAGAACAGTAAGCAAACCCGAGCTTTGAAGATTCAAGTCTGAGCTCGAGCCAAGAGTCTAGAGTCAAGAGTCAACGAGCTGAGCCTGAGCATTACCAAGCCCAGCTCGACTCATTTACACCTATTAGAGCGCCCATTGCATCATTCTATCGCACCAATACGAGGATCATAACTTAATGCATTGTAAAATAACCACTCAATCATCAGACCAAGATTTTATATAAAAAAATAAAAATAAAGAAAAGGAGAGAGAAACAACATTAATTGGTAATACATCTACATTCATTACATACCCACCTGGCAAAATCAACTCAAGTGTTGAGATATTATACCACACAAGGAATTAATTGAATTAAATCGTGCTATATAATAGGTCCCTCTTTCCTTAGTGAGTCCTTTTAATGCAAAACGATGAGCTCTAATATAGTATCAAAGCCAATTAATTGACATAATGATTGATCCTATCTTAACCACCAACACAACATCACTGCCCGTGTAACAAACCACCACCGCCGGAACTCACATGACCACGACACCGGTTACATCCAGCCATGGTTGATGGCTGGCCTTAGTACTTTTTACACCAAAGGCCAAATCGCCTCATCTTTTGGCGTCTTTGTTTTACCACCATATTCCACTGTTTTTCCGATTACCACTATTACTGCCCCGGCACCATCTAAAATCCAAACCACTCCCACCATGCCAACCTCTATTTGTCTTCCATTAACCACACTCACCAACCTATCTCACTTCCTTACAATCAAACTTAATAAAAATAACTATTTGTTGTGGCGTGCCCAACTGATTCCTTACTTATGTGGCCAACATATACTTGGTTATATCGACTGTTCGATTCCTTGACAAGTGCCAACAAATTCTCAATCATACTACCCACAATCTTTTGCCTCTACCTTTACAGAACAACCATGATCTACTTGTGGATCATTGGGATCGCTAAGACAATATTATCTTGGCTGCTCTCATCTCTTCCCTCACTGAGGGAATCCTCTCCCTCGTTATTAAGGAACAAATATCACTTGACTTATGAATTCGGCTTGAAACAATGTTTGTTGCTACTTGCCAATCTCGGGCTCTTAAAAAATGACATGAACTTGCCACTATCCGTAAAAGTGATAAGTCTATTCATGACTATGTTAGTGACATTGAGGTTATTGGAGACTTACTTGTCGCAACTGGTCAACCCATCCCCGAAATAGAACTCATTAGCTGTCTTATCGCTAGGGTCAGGCTTGATTATAACACTATTGTAACCTCTATTATTACCCATGAACTACCGATGCCCCTAGCAACCTTATTTACTTGTTTATCAGATTTTGAGCAACTTCTCCAATACTAAATACAACCAATACTTGATCTCAGAAATCCAAGCGCTAATGCTGCATTCTGAGCTTCACCGTCTGATGCACCTTTTACCTAAAATCAACACTAGAGGCGACATTGCCTGACCATGGCTACCGACCAATTTTAGCCAGGCCGAAATCTCGCCCGAGGTGGCTAATCTAAGTGGATGATACAAACTCTTAAGGATATGCTTCGTGCGTACGTCCTAGATTTTGGTGGTGAATGGAAAGATCATGTGAGCTTAAATAAAGTTAAAATATAATAACAATTATCATTCGACCTCTCCGTTCGAAGTGTTGTATAGGTGTATGTTTTTGTTTGACGTGTGGATTCGAGGCGTGTGTATTTGTTGTCATAGATGCTCTTCGTGGTATTTAAGACTTTGTGCCTTGTAGTGTTACGTGGTGTAGTAGTACGTATTGCATGGCAAGGTAGAACGTATTGTGTGGCAAGTTATTGTTGTCTCTCACGGCGAGACGTGATGTTTAAATTGATGAGAAATAGATGTATTTGACTAGATTTTGTTTCATATTTGTATGATTTGTTGGTGATGCATTATAGTGAGGAAAGAGAATGGACGTTGTTTATAGTGCAATGATCGAGGCGAAGGTTAAGATGGTTGTGATATATATAGTATTACTATGAAGTATAAAGTGTTATTTGTATCAATCTATGGATTGTAGTGCCTTCTTACTCAAGTTTAATATTCTCAAGGAAAACTGTACCTTCTTGTAACGGATGTCTATATGTAGATCCATGCCGAATACATAGGTGATACTTTGTCAGTCCAACGTGGATCTTACTTAGTGGGCGAAACTAATGACGAGTAATCATTTTACAAACACAACTTTCTTTACTTAACATGCTATGACCATATGATTGATTTTTGAGGAAAATCCTCTATTTGAATGTGGATATAGAGGGCATAGTGGTCAAGTCGAGGATTTGGTATTGTTTGTGAAGAGCGTTTGGTATTGTATGCGTAGAGTGTTTGG
>MKEJ01086272.1:0-12635 GCA_001753735.1 Embelia ribes | reverse complement strand
TTTTTAATTTGGGGTATCAATTGAATATTTGTTGATAATTTGGTATACTAAAATATAATTTGCCCTTTATAATCCATGAGTTGAAGCTCCTCCCCCTGCTCAATGACATTTTTTCTGTCTACTGTCATGAACTCGTGGAATTCCCCAACTATAAATTTCTTTGCGCCTACGTCATCCATCTTGTACTCATTCTTTAAAGATTTTCAAAGGGCCTAATTGGGCTGTAAATTTTTTTAAATTAAATGCATATAATTGAGTTTTTAGATCATTTATATGGCAGTTTAACATATAAAACTAGTTATATTTTGGTATTACGTATTTCTATATTAATTACATGTTATGATGCTATATGTAATGATTTAAGGCCAAAAAGAAAATTATCATGGAATTTGATATCTAGTATTATGTTTTGATGATGGTTTGAGTCTTAAAGTATTAAGAAATGAGTTTTATGAAGTATTAATCGAATGATTTGATTACCTATTTGTTGAGAGTATTTCATGAACTGAAGACCTGAATTTTCCTAAATTTCTGGGAAGTTCTGGAGCAGTTTTTGTAATCAAAGTGTGTATGATTGAAAATTTCCTTAAATTTCTTTCCAATGGTTCAAACAAAACTCAATTCCGAATTATCTACAACAAGTTATGAATTTTCTCATGAAGTAATGCAGTGTAATTGACTAGTCGCAGGTATTAAAGTACAACACTTATTTCTATTATTATTTAATTTTGAATCTAATTAGGAAATATCTCATTAAGGATATTTTTGTAATATTAATTAGTTTAAAGAACCAAAGGGATTTTCTAACCCTAATTTCATATTGATTCATTCTTCTTCTCCTTGTATTTGGATTGGAGGCTAATGTGGAGAATTGTTGATTATCAAATATTTCATCTTTTAAATAAAAATTTGTGAGTTTGTTCCTCTTAATTATTACTCTTTATTATTGCTTCTTATTTACTATTAATCATACTTGCTATGTCTTTCTCCATGTTTTCTCTTTGTATTTCATTACGTTTGTGTTCAATTATGTGTACCTAAATCATAAGTGTTCGCCCTTGATATAATGAAGGTAGATAGATCCTAATTGCTAACCCCATGTGTTGAACCGGTTTTTGTAAAACGATGCTTAAATAGGATTATCTTAAGAAAATTAGTTTTTGTAAAGTTATGTCGTCAGTAATAATTTTTTATTACTGAATTCGATTTAGTGTTTTACACTATACGGGTCTTTAGAACCGCTATGCAATTTAAAGGGATTTATAATTCCAAATAGCATGTTAGGCGTGACTTAAAAGTTTACAAATTAGATAATTGATTTCCCAAGTAATATGAAATTGTGAATTTGGAGATTTTATTAAGTGATTTTATAAAGGAGTTAAATACATGTGGGCTAGTCAATTAAATCAATTATCGGATTTATATTATAAGCAAGTCATTTTAGTTACTCAACAATATCCATAGGTGGTTTTTAGGATTTTAGATTTAATTTTTAATTAATTGGCTATTATTCTCGAGTGATTAGAGGTTTTCTAGGATTTTCTATTTACTCTGCGAAAGTTCTTATGATATCGATAAATCTAGGATTCTTCCGGCAATACTACATCGCACTCTCGTGTATTTACAAGGTTAAATTCATAGAATATTTTTAGAGCGATCAAGTTTGTGGATTATATGGGAGATTACACATTAAATAGAGTATCATCAAGATCATTTAGAATATATTTACGACACAGATAGTCAATATATTTCCTTGCCTCAACGACAACAACCGATTGTGCATCCTATTCGTCCTCGCTTAGGACAGACATGGGTAGTTAAATAGAACGATATCTTTTACTGACAACGTTTGAAATTGTTACCCTTAAACTTATATGATTTCTCAAATTAAGAAATCGGCAGAGTCGAAGTAGCTGGTGCCTTAGCCTTCATATTTATTTTTATAGGCACGAAATGCCCATCTCATGGGGTTTCGAGACTAGTTATAGAATGAAGAGTTTGAGAGAATCCGAAGTTGCTTCTAGAAGCCCTTTGGACTTTCTTGCAATTTCTAAATCTCCAGAGTCTTTACGTAATTTTTCGGATCTAAACCACAAATATTGGCACCCAACCCAAGCCTTGACCTTAGATCCGTATCCTGACCCGAATAAGGACAAGGATGATGCATTTATCACGCCATGCGCAAACCAACAACCAAGCCCAAGCTCGAGCTTGATACTATCATGCCAAGCCGACCAGGCCGGACATATTGCACACGCACGCATGTTTGATTCTTCCACTTCCATATGCATATGATATACTATATTACATTTCTTACAAGCAGATGTGGTTGTATATATACAACTTATTGACCCTTTAATTTGTCGATGTGGAATAAATTCCACAACACCTTTCAACACCTCACTTTAAAAATAAGTTTCATTCATACCGTTTGTGATTTTGACGATGTAAATATATCATCTTAAACCCCGCACTACGAACTTTAAAACTCACCCGAGAACGGTAAAAATATTATGTGGACTTAGTTACTTTTATGAGCTCTGATATCATAAATATACATGCAAAGTCATAAATTTTTCAAAAAATATATTGTATCGAAACTCGCATTACGAAGTCTAAAATCCAGCTGAAAATGACCAAAAATATTATGTCGAACTCATATAAAATGGTTTAATATTAGTTACTTTTATGAGCTTCAATATGATTTTTTAACAAAATATCGGGGTGAGTTTAGGAAAATTATTTTTGCATTGATTCAATAAATCAGTGGTAAAGTGGATGAATGCGTCATCAAATTTGTTTCATCCAAGCATTTTCGTCTAAAATCATAACTATATAGTAATCAACTAAATAAATAGGAGTCGTTACAAATAAAGTTGTAGCTAAGTACCATTCTGAATATTTTTCGTTGAACAATATTTTGGTTTCTGTTGCACGTGAAAAGACTGGAAGCCATGTTCTTGCAATAATGATGCCCTATTTCTGATCTCTTGTTTAGATCTTACCTTCTACTGTTCATCAAGTACAACTTTAATTAACTTTAAAGCATAAACATGCACCAATTCTTACTTTAACAATCTTGTTAATTTCAGGTTAGTAATTGTTTGGACAATGATTTTTTATATTATTAGTATTAAGTATTCCTTATTAGCGGTGACGCCATTTTCTTGCGATAGTATGGATACAGTCGTGACACCAAAACTATTAGACTAACGAACGAACAATGCTTTACCCCTCTCTTTCTTTTCAACCAAAGAACTTTATTAGCAGAGATGAACACCCTCATGGCTCAAATATATTAAAAATTTTAATTGTTACACATTACATGTATTAAAATACATTCACATAAATAGTATCTTATACGAGTTTTGAATTGATTTTGCGGGCTTCTTAGCAATACTCTTAAAAAACATTATCCATTACAACCTAATATGTTGTGTAGCATGCTATATATTTTCCTTCATATCACACTATTTTGTACTGTATTATTTGCATAGTTATCACTTTCATGTGTATTTATCTGCATTCTTGCCATTTAGACAACTACATAAGTTTATTTTTCGATCAATACCGCTTTTACTCGAAGTGCAAAAGAAACTATTCTTAAACTCATAGTACCAAGATAATCTTAAACTTAGTGAGAACTCTATTCTCTTGAATAATCATCAAATTGCAAGATCTTTTGTATATAAACGTGACCCTAAAACTGCTAGAATAAAACATTCTTCATTCAACGCAGCGTTATACGTACTTTAAACTATGTATAGAAAATTATGGGCAAAAGCACTATCATAATCTTTTTTTCTGATATCACATTAATTTGTACCCTTTTTGGCTGTACAGATATCACAATCTTCATCAACTTTTGGTGTCATCAGTTACCGTACGGTGACATCACGTGAAGATAACACAGACCTATTTATAGTTAGAGTTGTACAAGTGTATACGTGTAGGCGGTGTGTTAGCCTTGGTCAAGATGATCATCATCACCTCACGTTTGCAAACCCTTGTTTTCAAAATCACACCCCAGAGGCTAATAGTAGAAGTGGTGATAAAAGAGAATATCTTCAAGTTTTTAACTATGAAAAGTGAAAACAAGGCCACAAAAAGTGACACGAGGGATTAAAAAATGTAACCGATACCGTCACTTTTCCTTATCGCTGATTGATTTTTTATCCAAAGATTGCATTCTATTTTGTAGCTATATATGGCATAGTTGAGCCCTTCGTGCTATGCGAAAAAGCATGTATGTAAGGAGTTCCAATAATTTTTAGTTGGATCATGCGTCGATGTACGTTTCAATTGTCCGGTTAGTTTTAAGTTAGATCGAAAGTAATTCGGGATACATTGCACTATATCCAACCGTAGGATTATATAGTTTAAAAGTAATCTGACAATTTAAAAGTATATTGGATCGAACTCAGATTAAAACTTATTAATGCCTCCTTAGCCCAGTCAGTATACCAATTGAGTGAGATGATCATCGCACAATAATAACCATCTGCGTGTCATCACAATGAAATATGTCATCCCAAATGTGTATGAATTTTGATATTCTAAAATTATTTTTATGCTCAACTAGTAGGAGTCCGAGCTTAACCCGGATTTGTTCGTGAATAATTTAATTTCTTTACATTTATGCATATCTTTTGTTATTGATGTACAAAAAATTTCAAATATAGACCGCTAACCTGAATCTTTTATAAAATTACGTATGATAATCACGTATTAGCGGATATATCAAATAATTAAATCATTATCTAATTTTTTAACTTAGCTTTACTATATAAAAGGACCCATATTCAGGTAAGATGATAACTATTGTTTCAATTAATATATTTATTTTGAAATGTATGTGGCTATGTACATAAATTTACTCCTATAATTTGAAATGTATGTATAAATGTATTATTTAAATATTAATTTAATGAGTCCGAGCTCTTAACGAGCTGAGTAAAAAAGGGTTGTTCAAACTCGATTCGTTTATTTAATAACCACAATCTCATTATTCAAACTCGGATAATTTGTTGGATGAATGAGTACTAAACGAACTCTTAACAAGCCAAAACCCGAACTTATTCATTAACAACTCAAATCATTGCATCCGTACTTCTATTTAGTTTCATACTCAACCTAGAACGAGCAATATTTGTGATTGAGTGCATTAACAAATTACTGAACAAGTTACAGGCGACAAATATTATGTTTTCCCTTGCTCATTTTTTTATTTCACTTACCAGTGTTCTGTAACCACCAACTATGAATTTAAGAATAGTTACAAGTTCCAAATACTACTATTTACCAGGTTGGTACAGTTTTACCAATAAGTTATAAACTACCGACAACAGCTTATTGATTTTTACTCATTCATTATTTATTGTAATTCCAAAATAATTGTTCAATTATATTGAAAAAAAAAAAACAAAACGATGCCAATAATTGTGAGTTTAATATAATATTGTTTCGTTTCGTTAGCTTGGTTCTTTTTTGCAAGCTACAAGCATGGCAAAAGGTGATACTATGCAATCATCAAAGTAAGCTATAGAAGCTTTGACAAATCTACTATCAAAAAGTGGGAAAATTGAAAAAAAAAAAAGTATGCAAAAAATAAAAGATTGATTTTTTCCTTTACTTTGGTAATATATGATTTTCAATTTTTTTTAATATAAAAATGAGATTGGATTCATAACATCTATTTAAATTTGTATTCAAGAGCAAACAATATAAATATTGTTAGGATTACACTAAAAGACATTCTTATTTTGGATTCAATATTTTCAAAATAAAAATTGTTTCAGTTCAATGAGAATCTTTATGAGTAATGTTACTGAACATTATGTTTTAATGAATAATTATATGTTTTATATTCTATATAGTAGATGATTCAATGTGTAAAATATGGCTTACATATAATAGATTAGATTACCGGTTCTTATGAAATATAAATTTTATATTTTCAATTTTATATGAAAATGAATACACCACGGTAAAATTGTAATATATGGCTTTAGCATGTATGCGTTGACAACAAGAGATGGTTATACCAATACACTTTATGTATATTGAATGGGACTGTAACGAGATAAATATTGTTTTGATACTGACTATGTAAGGAAATTAATGTCTTGTGGTCATGAATAGTATTTATACTTTTGATTTTGAAATTATTATTCAGACATGTATGGATAATATTTATCATTTTGATAAAAAGTAAGATTTATTATGAGTCAATTAACTCGGTGAATTAAATGATAATATTATTCATGTGATATTTATTATTAATTAATTGAATGTACGTTGTAAGGTAAGTATCGATGATATTCCCTTAAGCAAACTTATAACTTTTTATGGTATCAAACCCTATGTGTGTATTTTATAATTCGACATGTCAAATAAGTAAAGTGGAAAATATTAATAAATTTAATATGCTAATTAAAATAGATTGCTATAAATTTTATTTAATGTGCGGGTTTATGTAATTTTAACGTGTAAAGTTCAATAAACATTAATAACATATAACCTAATTATAAATTCATAATATCATAAGAGAATTCAGTTATAGTCATGTAGTGGTATTGATTATGGTTTATATGCATGAGGATTATCTCGATAAATGATATTAAGTTCAAATCTGCATAAAATAGTTATTATAATATTTTGTTATTATGTCTCTCTTGTAACCTATTTAAACACGCTCTAAAAAAAACATACAAAATTCTTAATCAGTTATAGAGAAAGAAAATATCATTTATGCACAACTTCATCCTCTATTTTGAAGTAATGTTTTAAACAAGAATACAACAGAAGATAATAGGCTTTGCAACGATCATTCTGTTAAAACGTTTTTATTGGTGTTCACTAGATTTATACACACAAATTTCATAAGATTCTATTCTATATTATAAAATATAATTACTTTTTTTGATAATATACTTACACATTATAACAAGATCTGTTTATATTTTTCGACTTCATCCGATCAAATAAGTGAGTACATATGTCTCATTCATTATATGATATGAAATATATATATAAAATTCAAAAGTAAAAACCAAAAGGAAAAAGTAGATGATACAACTGATCAAGAAAAAGGGACCCTACAAGCATGATGAGAACAAAACTTCTTCTCTGGAATATCGTTGGATTCGATCAAAGATTCAAACATCAAGACACACAGAGAGAGAAAGAGAGAGAGAGGAGAGAGATTGAGAGAGAGACAGATCCTCTAGAGATTGGAGATTACCAGTTAGACAAAACAACGCCCCTTCCAATAGATGCTCTCTTTTTTTTTTGCATTGTAATAAGTGTAAACTCGTATTAACAAATTAACTCTTATTAACCCAAGAAAATGACCGTCAGCCATATGCATTAGTAGTAATATTTAATAGTTTCAATTTGAATGTAAAAAAAATACAAATTTGATGTGCGTTTCCGCATAAACAAGTGCCGACATTTATTTCTTCATTGGAAAATTGCTAGTTGATCAGAATAAAAATATTCAAGATACCATATATAGATAAAAGGTGTTTTCTTGGTAAGTTGTAGTCTAATTAAGATGCGAATTACAGAAGTGTACATCTTTGCTTTTCGCTAATTTTTCACACAATCATCATGTGTTCTCTTTATTTCTAAACTAGTCTTTTCATTATGAATTTTATTGTTTCTTATTTTGAGCACATTAGAAATCTTAATGTGAGAAAAAATCTATCATTTTCTCATAATTTGTGGACTATACTATTGCAATTGAAATTATGGGAGTCAAATAGAATTTCAATTAAACTATGGGGGCCATTAGTATAATCCATTGATAAGGTTTTGTGACTTGTATTCCCTCATCTATAATGTCACACGAACATAAAACCCCATACAAATTTTACGAACCATTATGGGACTGATACTGTATGATTTATGCTTTTTCATTCGAGTTTCCTAATTATAAGTATCGGTTAAATCATGATTGTCATATGCCAATTCACAAACATTTGTATGATTTATTGTTTCTTCTTTTAATAAATTTATTTCCAATTCAACAGTTCATGGCTTCGATTCATCTCTTCTCCTGTCTACAGACTCGGATAAAGGATAGGTGGGTCCTAAAATTACGTCACTGATCCACTTATTCCCAAAATTACGTATATGATTCACTGCATATAATTTGCCATGTCCTATGACGAATTACTTTAAACATTTTATGTAATTCATCACAATGAATGACAAACTATTTAAATTTTAATACAAAGCAATTCATCAACCTTAATTGGCAAAGTATGTAAACATTTAATGACAATTCGCCGTATGTATTGGCAAATTCATTAGTTATAAATTCCTAGAACTCGCCATGGTATAAGGCAAAGTTAGTATATGTACTTAGTATGTCCCTACGATCACTGACTTAGTATTTATGTACTTCAGCAATTCCCAACTAATGTGGCGAATTATAAATTAATTAAAGTCATAATTTGTCATGCATCGTGGTGAAATGTTTTAAAATATTTTTTCTAATTCATCACCATATATTACAAATTATGGATGAAAAAAATTAAACAATTCGTCATTAGTATTAACAAATTATATTAGGTGCATCAGATATATAATTTTGGAAACATATGGATCAATGATGAAATTTTGGAACTTACCTATCAAATCAGCGGAAAAAAACTCCACACAATTCTATGTTTTTGTTTTTCTTGTACTTTCTTAATAATTGGGAAACGGCATATATAGGATTCTTAAAAATTGATGGAGGGGTTGCATTGAGGTAGCACCCGTATTAAAATCTAATGATTTGATCAACACGTTAAAATATCAAATCTATATCTGAAAATTTTAAATTCAGGAGGGTAAATTTTTAATGTAGTTTGTTTTCCTAAAAAATATACACGGAAAAATACATGATAATATCAAAAAAAAAAAAAGAAAGAAAAAGTACATCTTACTATAGATAGAACTTTTACTCGTAAAATATTTAAAGTCATTTTATTTTTTATTTTTGTAAGTTTACTATTCGTAATTATAGAATTTCTTGAAAGTCATTTACAGCTTTATTTTCAAAAAAACTATATTCAAAACCTGTTTATGTATATGGTCGAATTTTCAACAAAAGGTTATCTGTATGACCGTATCACATGGGCTGTCTCTCTCTGGCATTGATCATTTCTTATTTATATATTAATAATTACTCATAAAATATTTATATTCATCTAACCCATATCAGATTTCAGGGTTTAATAGAATTGATACCTTATATTCAATAAACAATCCATTATTTGCATTATTTGAGCCATTTTGACTTAGTTGTAATTAGAAACCAAAACAGCACCATAGTCTTGCCAAAATATGTAAGTCTAACAAATAATAACAATGCTAAGTCAGACAATATAGATTTAACTATCTAAAAACACATTGATTTTTTTAAATATTATGTAATTTGAATGGAGTTGATTAAATAATCACGAATTAAAACATAACAGATCACATCTTATTATAATCCTGTCAATTATATGGTTAGACGTGACTTATTCTTAGACCAGTAAATCAGACTGAATCATGCTTTCTAGATAATAAATGTAACTCATAACCAATAAATCAGACTTAAATTTAATTTTCTGATAATAGATGTGACTTATTTTTAGAACGATAAATCAGACAGAATTATTATATTTTCATAACTTAGTTCATTCGTCTCTTCGCTAAATCCTTCCTGACAAGTGCACGAGGTGAAGAGAAGTTAAGGTTTTGTTTGGTTAGCTGTTTAGCTTTCAGTACTTGAAAGTTCGCATTGAAACTTTTTTTATTGGTGTATGCAACACCCGATTTACTACAAAATATTTTAAAAAACTAAAAGAAAATATTATATCTCAAAATAGATAATATGTGTTTTACAAGTTTCTTATTTCTTAAAATAAGTGAATATATATTTTACAATTTTGAAAAATATGAAAAATATTGAAAGATATTCAGTTGAAACAAAACAAATGTTTTCTAAAAAGTTTCCATTTCTTTACTTTGATCGATTGGAAGAAATTAATGGATAGAAACATTCTATAAACTTCATTTCCTTTGCACAATATTTGTTATTTTAGTACACGCTTTTATGATGGTAATATTGGAACTCCAATGCAATATCCATGTAGAGTAGTACAAAGCGGAATAATCATTCTCGACGAGGTCATTCTCATATTTTGTATAAATCAAGCAAGACAACGTAATCAACAACTAAAATAAAATTCAAAAAGAAACACAAAATAATACAATGATATAACGAGATAAAACCCCTCCAAATTGGATAGAAAAAATCCACATGACTATATATCCATCAAAATTAATTTATTAAATAATAGAGAAAATATAACCAAAATCACATCATATATATGCGAGGGATATAATCTCAAATAGATACAAGAGTAAAACTACAAAATAAAGTAATAAAGAATACCTAAACAAAAATCTTAATACTTAATAGAGAATCCCAAAACAACGATCAATTCCTCAATTACAAAATATCTTTACGGTCGATTCCCAAAAACATAATTATATTTCTCAAAACTCTTACTCTAAAAATTCGTAAAATATTCTCCTCCATTATTAGTAATTAATAACTCCTAATATCATGAGAATACCCATAAAGAGCCAATGCTAAAATCTTCTTTCAATTGTAAGGGTAGAGGCAAAACCAATCTCCTATGTGGAGATAATGTGGAGATAAGTCCCCAAAAATGTAAAAAGCTCACACTTATATTTTTATATAAAATTATAAGAGCAAACTGATCTAAAAATCACAAAGTGTCACAGAAATAAGAACAAGCTACTGCCCCCACAATTTCTCAAAGTGGTGTTTTTTTCACAAGTAATATTGGTCCTCGTGGTTTTAGCCTTAAAACAAAAGTGCATACTTAATTACAATGTGCACAATAAAAAAAAATTTCAATTCAAATAAGGATTCAAACTCCGAAATTAGATAAATTGATCCTCCTTCCACCCTACTTCGGTCCAGTATTGTTGGCATTTAAAATCAAATATTGACAATGATCATGTGTGTATGAGAATCTAAAATTTTATACTACAATGTGCATGATAATCTAAAATTTTATATTACAATGCGTGTCCAACTTCTTAATATTGAAATTTCTTTATTATAAGAGCATTCAAACAGGTCTTTCTAAGGGGATTTCTCCCCTCTTTTAATTTCTCAAATGATAAATTGAGAAAAAATATTTTCAACACCTCTCTTTCTATTTTGAGAACTTTTTTTTAACAATACTTATTATCCATAATTTCTATATTGAAAAAATTAATTTTTTTATATCGAAATAAAACAAAAATTCTAATATATTAATAAAATATTTTTTTTCAAAATTTATTATTTTTGTATATTAATATTTTTTATGTATAAAAATAAGTTTTTAGAAAGATTGATGTGACCTATTTTTATTTTATAATAAAAAATAATTTTTAAAAAGTAAAATCTATCTATCTAAAAATAAAATGGGAAATTGTGATGCGAATGCTCGCTCTAACATGACCTATTTTAGGAACCTCTCCCCTCCCTTCCTAATAGTTCCTATATTACATATTCATCTTTCCCAAAGTCCCACCAATCTCTCTCTCTCTCTCCCTCTCTCTCAACAAGTTTGGCATCAAGAAGAAATAGATACAACCATGGCTTCATCAACTGTTGAATCCAAATCATCCTCAAATGATTCACAACATGATGGTATATGAAGCTTCTCTTAACAACATTTAACATTTTCTTTTAAGGAATCGAAATTATTTGGTGAATTGTTATAACCATATAATAGTATAGATATATTTGCTCTCATGCATGATATAGGAAAATGATTCTCTTATTGTAACTGTATAAACCTATTTGCCATATGGTGTATCTTCTGCATTGATCATATTTAAAAAGAATAAAAATCTGCTTTCAGGATTTAACTGCATAAATGTTAGTATTGTCTCCAACAAGCTTTTTTTGTGGATGATATTGTTAGAAAAAAACATTTAACTTATGCTTTTGAATAATTATTTCTTGTATAAAATAATTTATAATTTTTCGTCCTAAAAGATTGTAGGACAATATATAATAATAATTATCAAAAGTAAAATAGAATTAAGATAAAAAATAAGTCCGGAATGCTGAGATATCGTAAAATACTATCCTAAAATTAATATTTCACCAACACGAAGGATTAATCGGAATGAATGACTCCAAGATCCAACTCAATATATTCACAAGCAACTCCTTGAAGCATTTAATCGGAAGCAAGTGATGAACCGTTATCGATGATGTTACCCAAATAAAACAATAATGTTAAAAATTAGAATGTAATGATATATACGGATATAAAGTTGTTTTGTTTTTCACTTTCTGGCTTTTTTTTCAAGGCCTCGGTAAGTCGCCTTTTTATATCAACTAGCAATTGTGGCACACGCGATACGTATGCAATATTATTTATGTGTATCAAAATATACTTACAATTTGAAGAAAAAATTTGCATAAGCAGGTTTTAGAAATTCTATACAAATTTAATTTTAAAACAAAATTTTTAATTCATTGTAATCATAAATCTGAACACAAAAAAGAATATGTACAGTCATTACAATAACTTCTTGATCTATAGATTTAATACATCTTT
>MKEJ01086270.1:0-20324 GCA_001753735.1 Embelia ribes | reverse complement strand
CTCTTGTGATTTTCCTAAGGGCCAACAATATCTTTAAAGCCAGTGCTAGCTAAGCATCAATAGAAGAAAGCAAAACACAATTGTAGTTTGGAACAATAACAAAAGCTCACTGCAATATAACTTATTTTGCCTAAAACTTTCAAGGCGAAACTAAACCAACCTTTAAGGTTGAATGGTGATATTGAGGATACAGACGAGGCTGTTGTACAAATAGTTTGTTGCCCCAAGGTTGTGGGAAATAAATTTAAAGCGTTGATCAAATGATATACTGAGGTATGATCGAATTACTTTTATATTTGACTGCTAGTAGATCCGGTATCATGTTTAGTGTGTGTTTGTGTGCGAGATTTCAATCTTATCCTAAGGAATCACAAGTAATTGCCATGAAACAAAATTTTAAATTCTTATAGGAACAGTAGACTTGGGACTATTCTATCCCAGAGATACAAATTTTAACTTAATAGAATATTCTAACGCCGAATTTGCCGATAGTCGTACTAACCAGAAAAGTATAAGCAATAGTTGTAACTTTCTAGGCCATGCATTGGTATCATGCTTTAGCAAGAAACAAAATTCAGTTGTACTTTCTACTGTGGAAGCAGAATATGTTATTGTGGGAAGTTATTACGCACAAATACTTTGGATGAAACAACAACTACGTAACTTTGACTATTTGTATGACAACATTCAAATTGTGTGGCAACACAAGTGAAATACATATATATATAAATCATATTCAACATTCTCTCTCTAAATATAGCGATATTCATCGCCATTTCCTAAGTGATTATTCACAAAAGTTGATGTGGTCTTAAAATATATTAACACTGAAAAATGATTAGTTTATATATTTACTGAACTATTACATGAAGAACAATTCTTATTAATTAAAAAATTGGGATACAAATCTGTTGAATTTTGGACCAAAAATATTGATGAAAGAAATTTTGGGAAAGTAGTAGTAGGCTCGGCCAACTTACCTTAAAAAACCGGCCAGCCGGACCTATTGTACAAATACGGAAAATCGTGTTTTAACCCAAAATTTTTCATATTTTGTCCAAAATCCAATTTCCTTATTCTTCTAATCCTTTTTCTAATCAGAATATATACATATATTTCTTAATTCAAATCCTTTTCACAAAACAATCAATTAAATAATCTTAAAAGCTAACAAATTATCAAACTTGTATATGATTTTAAAATTTTAAATCTTAATAGATTGTTAACTTTCAATCATAAAGATATATACTTCCTATATTTTTATATAAACTTGTGTTATATATCCATATAACTTCCTAAATCATATGAACAAAATATTTCTAATACCAGAAGTCTTAAGAATTAAATATTTAATTCCTAATTCTTAAAATTAAATCTTTATGACTAAAATAAGTCATCTCTTAAACTTCCTCAAAATATATATAATAGGACAACACTCATCGTAAAACTCATTCACCTACAATTATTCTTAATCATTATACTACATTTTACTTTCATGGCACTTTATGTTAAGTCCTCCATCCTTTACTCAAAAGCCAACAATAAGAAAGAATCTCCCCATGAAAAAGACGAAACACCAAAAACAAAAGAAAATGTCATTCTCTATAAAAAAAAAAATGATGTACATCATGGATTTCAAAACCGACTTCTAGTTAGAGGCTATTATTTACAAAAACACTCTTTGTATGAGATTCTAATCTTTCGGTAAAAGATTTTCTTAACTTTCAAAGGTTATATAATTTGATTGTGTTTACAAGCAAATCTATCCTTCATTGGTAAGAGAATTCTATGCTAAACTCAGCATAATTCATAAAGATGAGTTTCCCTTTGTCATCAGCTCAAGGGTATATCATATGGACTTCTACATCACTGTAGATGATCTTGAATCTATATTCAACATCAAACAAGTACCCTCAAAGAAGTTATTTGTATGATTTTAAGAAATCAAGTTTCAAATCCAAAATAGGAATATCCATTCTTGAAATTTAAGAAGAATTCCTCTTTTCCAATCGAGATAGAAACACATATTGTCTGCCTCATGTCGACTCTTTAGTTTGCCAAGAAAGACTTTGTCATTTAATAATTTACAATACTCTTTTTGGTCAAGAAGGAAGAGATATTCATATATCATTCCAACCTTTTTATACCTAGTGTCAGGCAGATGCCTTTCCATTCGAATTTCCGGAATTAAAGATATTCCACTTGGAAAAGTGTAAAAAAAAAAAAAAAATGTTTCGGTACCTACCCTATGCTCAATATCATCTTAGTACTATCTTTTCATATATCGATATTGACTTGTCAAACTATACATCAGCTCCTCACTTTCAAACTTGCATCAATATGGACTTTCTCAGGGGGATGCATATTGAACAAAATCCTATAGCTGGAGAGTGTTATAGATATGAGATAACAAGGATGAACAATGAGGAATATGAATATGATTGGAAATGAATCTAATATTTTTTTATAATAACAAAGGGGGAGAAGGAAGCAAGAATGAAAGCTAATAGTTTTAAACCAGTTATTAGCTAGTAGTTATTTTCTTTTTATTGAAGTTCATTGGAGTATGTTCTAATTCAATTATGTATTGATGTTCAATTTTTAATGATCAATGAAATTTTGATTTTAATTTAATGTGATGCTTGATTTTACTTACAATGTTTGCTTATAATTGTTCTTTCCATATTAATATTGAGCAAAAGAACTTAATTGCAAATCGCATACCAAATAAAATCAAGCATGAATATATGAATGAGGCACTTATGTTACTTAATATTTATTCATTCATATAATGTCCATTAAACTCAAGTTCAAACTATATTTTTTATTCCCTTTAAAGTGCAATAATGGTATAGTTTTATACCGTGTACAAAGTTTCAATACAAGCACTTGTTTAGGGGGAGCTTAATTATGTTTATTCTCTTATTGTTTGTCATCATAAAAAATGAGTATTTTTGCCTCAAGATTAATGAAAAATATATTTATAAGTATTTTGATGATATTGGTAGTATTTAAAACCTTAACTTGAATTTCTCTGGGGTTAGGGCTATGCATTACTGTAATAAGACTTGAGGGTCACAGGTTCGTCCCATTTGAAACAACCTATCTATAAATAGGGATAAGGTTTTGTACATCAAACTCTTCTAAACCCAGCAATGTGGGAGCTTTATACATTGGGTCGTCTATATATTTTGATGATAACAAATCAATACAAAAAGAAAATAAACAAAATCAAGTATCTATAGTAAAGTAATGTCTCAAATGCGTTTATGAAGGAAAATACGTGATGAGAACAAATTGAAGTATTGTAAAGTTTGATAATCAAAGAGCCTGGAGAATCGAAAAGTTAAATCTTAAGATTAGACATCAAAGAGCTAAAAACTGCCTAGAATCGAAATACAAGTTTGAAGATTTGCCAAAAAATGATCAAGATATGTTCAAAAGTCTTAGGATCGGCTTAAGAAGTTGTTAGAACTAGACAAGAGAAAAAAGAGCTCAATAATGTATAAAAAATTTAGCGAAGGCATAAGTCCGATTGTTAACCCCTCTTGACTCGGCTGGGACAACACTTATGTTTGTCCAGTCGGAGATAGAGTTGAACTCAATTAGATCTGGCTAAAAGATCCCTGCAGTAAGCTGGGATACTCCTAGGTCCGGTCAACGAAGGTAACACCAAAATGATGGGTTTCAAATATTTGAAATCTGCAAAAAGATAGAAATAAATCAAATAATAACTGTCATATTTTTGAAATATCAAGGCTCTTCTCCTATATATAGAAAAAAATTGTATTTTACAAGATTAACAAGAAGAAAGAAAATCAATCAAGAGCAAAAATCAACACGTCTAAAGATATATTCTCATCATTCTCCTTACACAAAAGTTTGATCCAAACAAATTCCATACCCAAAACTTTTGGTGTGAGATTATACATCATTGAGAAATTCATTCATATTATTTTTCGAGATGTGACTCTGTCTTGTAAGTTTTTCTACCAATCTTGTAAAAGAATTGTGTATAAACTTCTAAGGTAAAACTAGTTTGAGGAGCACCCGCAAGCCTTCTTGTAAAGGTTGGATAGAACCCGTAAGCTATTCGGTGTAAACGATTGGATAGCACTCAGAAGCTATTCGATAAGACAGTTTGGTTGGTACTGATGAACATTAGTCATTTTGTAACTTTTGTGATTAAAGTTATAAGGGAGCGCAAGTGGACTCTTGAAGACTGGATGTAGGGGATCACATCGATCTTTAGCTGAACTAGTATAAAAATTTGGATCGTGTTCTTCTCTCTATTATTTACTTTCCATATATTTATTCTTGCTAGACATAATTTCATAAGTTTTTAAACAGAAAACTTTAGGAGAAATTAGTTTTAAACAAATATTTTTTATTGAAAAACCAATTTAACCTCCCTCTTGGTTTGCTATTTGGGCTAACATAGCTAAAAAATAAAAACAGAAAATTAGACGTCTTTCAGGGTTAATAGAGACAACCACATAATGTCTTGATAAGACATTTGAAGCCATTATATGTGAAAGCCCATTAAAATGGATACCCAATGGATAAAAGGCAAGTTGATTATGGCGCGATAGTCAACTTACTACCTTCAAGGATGATAAGAATCCTTGAAAAACCAGTGGAGGACTTAATCACAATAAAGGTAAAAGTTGGGCCTATTTGTTAAATGAAGGGGCCATTGATTGTACTAACTTTAAATTATTGAGTCCATTTGCACAAGCTTAGTAAAGAATATGGGTTTTGCCGAATATTTTTGAATTGTACATAAGAAGGCCCAAATATTGCAGAGGACCAATCAATAATATAACTATTTAAGTTTTAATCACTGATTAATTAATTAGGTCAATAAATTAAGAGTTTAACTTTTATGTACCGAAGGTGTATCAAACCCATACACCATTGGCTCATAGAATTGTGTCAAGTATCCCACCAATTAATTAAATCTTAAAAAATTATAAATTAAAATTAAATTTTCCCTCTTTTCCTGGAAATACAGATAGATTGCTTCTTGCTTCTTCTCTCAACTCCACCAGTGCTTAAGCTTTGACAAGGATCGGAGCTCCGGCAATGCTCAATCCCTCCTCCGCTCAACTCCACCAGCCCAACCTCTACTCTGCCCAACTCTACTAGCTACTTTTTCGGCAACGATTCCAGTGGCACCGAAGATGGTAACCGAGGAGCCAAATCATTGAGGGAGGGGTGGCGGCGGAAGAGGGGAAGAGTGGGGTGGTGGGTGAAAAGGAGGAGGTGGAGGTTGGTAAATGTTGATGAGGGTAGAGGAAGTCGAGAGAGGGGGAGGGAAGAGGAAGCAATTTCCGTCTCTTTTTTTTTTAATCAAATATTTAGTGGTTAGATTAAGTGTGATTGAGTATAATGACACTTGTCATTATCTTATAAGCTGATAGGATATAGACTTGACGCACCGTGGGTACATGAAAATTAAACTCATGCATTAAAGTCAACGGATAATTTAATTAGTAATTTTTAGTTTGAGCTATTTAAAAGACCCCACTAAATAAAACCCGCTAAGGAATGACACAACAGAGTTTCATGCATAACTAAAATTAAAGTCTTGAGTTTATTCATGGGTAATTACATAGCCTAAAATAAAAGCATTAATCACAAACCAACAAAAATGCACAGATGACACATCCAAATCATGGTGGAGGAAGTCAGAAAATGTGGAGATAACTATCATCGAAAGAGTTTTGGCTACATCAAATCTTCGCTTTGACTTAGAGCCATATCAAATTTCCCAGTGTTTTAAAAAATTTATTTCACCACGGTAAATCCACTTCCACTAAAACTGAACTTCTAACAAATCCAGCGTCTTCACTAATTCCCGTAGCATGCCCTCTTTGGGCACCTCTTCATCTTTGTGGTATCAATGTTTAGTTAAAGTTTAGACCGTAAGTATTGTTCAATGGCTCGATGCCCTTAACGTACTAAGCGTTCATTAGCATCAGCGTGATGCAGCTTTTACTTACTAAGGCCAATTATCTAGTTAGACAACAAAGATTAAAACAATAAAAAACCAAAAATAATGACCTTGTATTTCTTATTAAGACATGTGAAGGAGTTGAAAGGTTCTCTACTCTACTATCACAAGTCTGCCTTTACTCCTCTTCAGCCTAATGTCAGCTCTGAGATCCTTGCGCTACACTTAAGCATCCAGAGGCCATTCTCTATTGACAAATAGTTGGAAGTATGGGTCACTTGAGTCACCAAATCAGATCCGTATGCGCTATACCTTAGTTAGCAAGTTCATAATCGGAAACTTGTTTTGACACGTTATATTGTTCCTCATAATAATAGTAACAGTAGTAGTAATCGGGTTAATAGTAACGATAAAATAACATAGTGGAACTCAAAAGTGACTTCCTACACAATACACATTGGATACAAAGTTTGATGTTAATCAAACGTATATAATCCTGCTACAATAAAAAAAACAAACATAAGGTGACATCTGCATCGATAAAAGCGAGTTCATAATACAAGGAACTAATGAGAATCTCATTTACAATAAAGAGAGGTGCAGAACCAACAGAGTTTTCATTCTTTTTCCTCAAATCATTTTAGAGCAGAGAGAAAAAGAGCTTACAGTTAAATCACTACCTCTAAACGTACAAAACATCAACTTACAACACTTGACTTGTCGACACTTATGTTTTACTACAACCAGGGTTTCTTTGCAGAGAAATTTATTTAGATAAATGTATACCAAGAATTTCAATATAATCTCCGGCATGAAAAACCGGGACGGAGACAACAAGCTCATAAGAGTAACCATTTCTATCATCTTCAAAGATTACAATCCTTGGCATAACATAAATTCGAACATATCTCAACAAAAAGGAAAAGTAAAAAATTACAGTAGAGTAGACGGTGTGAAGGTAGATGAGCAGAAACTCCATGTCTATTCCCTTTTTTGTCCTATAGGAAAATGAAGTTATTTCTTTTCTGTTAAAATCCAATAGTGGAAATGATTACTTATTTTCAATAGATTTTCTAAGCCCGGAACTAGGATTCTCTACTTAATATTGAATGAAGACAAAAGCTTCGCACTATGGTGAGTTGTTTAGTGCCTCTTTGAACATGCGAACGACATCGGAAGGTGTTTCAAGCTAGAAATGTCGAATAACTCCATAAACCTTTGATCCGAAATTCTAGCTTTGGCAGCTGCAAAGCGCTGGTACTCGTCAAAAATAGATGACAAACACCACCTCTGCAATTTTCTCAGGCACCCAACTACACAACCAGTCCGATGCTGAAAGCATAGAAAATACAATAAGATAATTATAAGAGTTAAAGCTTCCAATCCTTGGCAAAATTAAGAAATAAGAACCATGAAAAGATTGGTATATACCTTCCCTCTTTTGCAATGGATCAAAACTGGGTGATTCTTCACATCTGTGAAGACAAGTAAGAGCTATATTAAGCAAAGCTATAAACCTAGATACATAAAACTTGAAATTATCAAATTAACATACCAATGGCAGCTTTTAGTGCTTCACGAATAGTATCCTCTGGTATGTTAACAAAAGGTTCCTGCACATAAATTTCAAACATTACTTAATCAATTATTACATTTGCTACAATACTTGAATAAAAAGAAAATATTGGCAAACAAATCACGTTTTGAGAAAAGATTTCACAAATTAAGCCATCAATTTAGTCATATAAAATACAATGCTTTAAATCAACCATCCAAAAGTGAACAGAATTAAAGTAACTTAATTTTACTAATGTGCCAAAATCATTGAGCCAAGTTCAATATTGTAACCCAACCAAAGGACACGCAGAAATGGTACACAAGCATTCGCAAATTGCTCGATTTTTAGTACCAAAGTGATGGAACTTGCCCAAATCATTAACAAGAACTCTGAAATAGTTAACAGAACAATCCATATCGTTAACAAAACCATACAAGCCATCATTCTCATATCAAAGAAAATTCTCAAACATCCAGATATCAATCCGCGAAGCACCCAAGGTTTGGGTAAAATATTGAAATTAGCCATAATTTGTAATATTCTCTTATCATTTTCCATGGTTAATCTTTTTCTCATCATCACTTCCATATGGAATCCACTTTTACCAGGAAAAAGTATGATTAATTCAAGTTATGGTTCCAATGGTTTATAAGTCCGATTGCAATCTCATTGGCCCTTTGAGGAATTCTAGTAATTAACAGCGCAACTATTCAACACTCCTAGAGAATTAGTAGTCCATATTTATTTGGTATAAATAAACCCAATATGGATTTTGTAGATTATCAACTGCATACATACACCTATACCCACAATATGGACTCTCTCTCCTTTATTTCATTCTCTAATCACTCCATCATATACTCCACATGGTTGTTTTCAAGCAGTAATGCCAAATTCTTATCCCAATCTATGTTGCGAAAAGTTAAGGTTTGCTAAAGAAAATAAATACAGTAAAAAGGCATAAAAAGAAAGCTTTCTCAAAATCTAAGGCATGTTCAAAAAAAGCACCTTTTAAAAAGAGAAAGTACTAGGGTACTAATAGTCTAACACATCTAACTCTTATAGCTTGAGTTTTAAAAGACATAAGCTCAAAAAAATGTGAACAGAGGAGAGTGACGCAAAAACATCACACACAGAAAGCAATAGCAAGTTTCTTGAGGGTCGGAATTGAATAAATCTTTATCTACTGACTTATAAAGCAACAACAAAGGGAAGATGCCAAAAAATGGTTTATATTAGTTTAAAGATTGAGCAATAATGTTTCATAATATGAAAAAGGTAAACTGCCAAAGTTATTTACGCATGGCAAGCATAAGAATACATAGAGAATAAGTCCAACATGTAACATCAGCCCATATCAATTCCTTCGAAGACTATGGAAATCTCTAATCTGATATTTGATTTGTTGTTTATATTGCCTAAGCCATTAACTTAAAAAAAATACCATTTACTATATAGTCTATTCTTCTGCAGAACGATAACACCAATTTTAGGATTCGTTAGACGTTATTTATGCATCAAATACACCAGAATTACACAGCTAAACAGCATAATATAATATCATACAGTCATGTAACCCTAATAGCCACATTATTCATGTTTCAAGTGACTTAGTTTGAATGTTAAACCAAACAATTCATACCAATCCGAACCACAGCCACATGAGCAACCACCAAAAAGATGACAACACCAAAAATGTCCTCCAACCCACCTTACAAACACCAAATGCCCCTCTAAAAAAATATTCATATCAAAGTTAGTGCATCCAAGTCATGGAACTCACATGATTTCAAAGCCTTGGGAAGAGTTCCCCAAAGTCCAAACTCGATCACTTCATAGTAGTACTAACAATAATATATTTAGATAATGTCTTCGGTAAGAGGGGCACTTTTTCCTATGATTGCACCGGCGCCACTACCCCACCACTGCACAATACTCGCACATGCTCAATTAGAAGTAATCTAACAATGGTCCTCCACTAGATTCTTAGCACTAACCTTGTAGTTATTTTTGTACTAACTTGTAATAGTATCACAATTGTTACAACTCCGTTGCGTTATGGATCATGATTTAAATGCATGTACGTCAAGTTCACGATGTGTCCAGCTCACTTTTGTAATGTACATTGAGTGTATCAAAGCTTCATTTAGTTCTTTTAATAATCTTAATGCCACTATAACACGGATTCAACAAAAACAAAAAATCTCATAGCTACAAATGTAATTATTAGATTTGTAACACCATACACATTCAAAATACAAAATTAACCAAAGTAGCAATTAGTATGTTCACCACCAATCATTTATAAGTTAAAAAAGGAAAATGAAACATGTACCACCAATCATGTACCGAGATTGTACAAGCATTCACGTGGTTAGATCTCGTGTATAGATTCTATTTTAAAGGAAAAAAATCAAGGCACTCGATCTAAAAACATAGTTATTTTGTACTATTTTTGTACATGATTTGTCGTACGTGGATGAGATTCCCCATCCAACCCTATAAATTGTTAAACCTTCATGTTCCGAAAAAACTTAAATGTTTCTAGGATTTTCAAAATAATCAATGGTAAAACTCAGTAATTTACGACGGCTGCAACAATATCTTCCATGGTATGTCCGGAGTACTTCATATGAATAATATTCTTCACAGAATAGAAATTATTCAACTTTTTATTTTCATACATATGTCGTGATCATTATAAATTATGAAATTTTTCCATATTAATTATTTAGTAATAAACAAGAAAAATATGTTACTCACTTTGTCCCAAAATTGTAATCCTTATTCCTTTTTAGTTATCCCAAAATATAGTCTACTTCTGAAAATAAGTTTGTAAATTTTGTATATACCAATATGTTTTGTCTTGCTACACAGTTTGATCGGGGTAAATTTGCAAAACTAATAGCAATGTGATGAATGTCAACTCATTTATTTATTAATGTATAAGTTGGATTGTTCTCAAGGGAATAAAAATTTGGGGTAGTATTATTTTGTAAACAAATCCAATGCGAATATCCACACTTTTAGAATGAAAGGTGAAAAGAGACACTTACTTTACCACATTCAATCCCAAATTGAAGTAATTGAATCCCATTAGCCTTCAAAAACTGGGTGTTGGCTTCCGGATAAGGCTCATCACACAAACATCTGCACACAGTAAAACAAAACCAAAAACCAAAGAATTCAACCCAAAAACACAATTATAAACAGTATACTTACTATAATGGATCTCGCGCGATGCACTGGTTTTGTGTCTGATGTTTTTTTTAATTATTGATTTCGATTTTGTCATGATATTATTTTTGACAAATTTTTATTTTTGGAATAAGACATCTTCTCTTTATGCTCTTTTCTCCAATCATTTACAGCTTTATAAAAAATTCAGGGATTCATGCTCTGACAATGTTTTAAGCAAAAAATATTAATGTTCATTGGTTAAATTATGATACTATTTCTAAAAAAAAAATAATAATGTCAATTCATAATGTTGTGAAAATTTTTAGAGAATTCTAGAGAAAGGTAAGAATCATATGTTAACGACATTTCTTTCTTACAAGAACTTCTAATTGATGCATACACATATTATATCGTGATTATAGCGAAAATAATCGAATGAATAATTTTATATTAATAATAACATATTCAATTACACACACACACACACACGCATATATATATATATATGTGTATTGCATACATGATGGAGCGGAGGCCAAGCGTCTGGAGGAAGCCGAAGTTGGCAGACTCAGGAAAACCGGAGCGGAAAATGCCGTTATCGACCATGGCGAAGTTCAGCGGCGGCACGTACATCTCCTCCCCGTCTCCGTCGTCCGCCGCCGCCGGAGGAGCGCGGGGTTCGACGACGGCGACCTCGATGGTCTTGCACACGTCATCGGTGGCGTGGACTTCGTCTAATTTCATAATTAGTTAGAACGGAAATAGATATAGAAAGAGAGAGAGGGAGAGAGAGAGAGAGAGAGTGTGTGTGTGGGATACGGAACCTGCGAGAGAGATTGAGAGAGATGGTGGTGAAAAAGGGAATATGCGTGAATATATAGAGAATGGGGGAAAGGTGGGTGCAGGATCAGCTCCGCGCAGGGAAAGATATATAAATAAAACAAGTAATTAAAAAAAAGTGAAATAGAAAAGGCGACTTTACTTTACTAGTCACGAGTTGCGACAACGAACGGCACACAAGAGTCCTTCCAGGAAGAACAACAAACTAAATTATGAAAATAATAATGTCTTGGAAAATAATACACTTACCCCCTAAATTTATTCAAAGAATTTATTGTCTATATAATATAATAGTGTCACGACCTATGGTGTACCAAATATTTCTAACTAAAATCTGAATAGTTCACATGAGTCTAGCACCGATGTATGCTTGATATTTGTGGTGATGGCTCCATTCTTCTTCATCGTGATATACTTTATGCGTTTGAGATTTGTCGGAATCCCTTTTTCAGTTTTCGGCTTATCAAGCTATGACATTTATTTGAAGTCCAATAAATGATGTCTTACAATCTTTTGCATATTAGCTATTCTGGTATTAGTGATGTCTTACAATCTTTTGCTTATAAATTCCTTTCTGCGTGATGATAATTCAATTGTATGACATGCTAGATTAGGCCATAAGTGGGGCAAGATGGGATGACTCATTTTAGCTAGAGAAGGTCATTTGGACTACTCGCTAAAATCAACTTGCATACTTGTGAAAACTGCCTTGCTGGCAAGGCAACTAGAAAATCGTTTGGCAAGACCAAAAGATCTTCAGTTTCTTTACTATTGATTCACTCAGACATTTAGTGGCTCATGGATGTGATTGAAGGACATGTTGTATCCTATTTTATCGCATTTTAGATAACTTTTTAGCCATGTCTGTCTGATCTTCCATCATAAATTTGATACATTAAATTGCTTCAGACACAATGTATTTTTGGTTGAGAATCAGGTTGATAAGAGTATTAAGACTCTTAGGACTAGCAAAGACTGCGAGTATCTATAATAACAATTCAAGGAAAGTTGTGATAAAATAGGGGTAGTCTAATGGTTGACTTTTCTAGTCACACTTTAGCAAAATGGTGTAATGGTGAAACTGTCATGTTCAAATTCCCATAAACCAGAAGACGCGAACTAAAAGAAAGAAAAAGTTAGAAAATACAACTTATATCAACTCATCGCGCTCTGAATTTCCATTCTTAAAACCCAAGGGGACGAGCCTACAAATAGATAAGGAAATGATGAAGATACATATATCAACATCTATCATTTTCCGACTGCTACAAATAGTTACAATACTTACAACTTCTTATATACAACATAAAAAGAACCACCACGATGCAACAAATACTTACTTAAATACAACAAAAACGATATATTACAAAGTTAAAAGCAACCTTCCAAGTTGCAAAAGCACCAAATTATGAACTTGTCCAAAAATAAAAAAAAACTAGCCCATAGCTACAATATATACCCTGTATAAGTCCCCGTGATCTATCAAGTATGTTTTGAGCCAAATTTCGGACTTACAAAACAATTAGAGACCGATGTACATGGAAAGGTATATGGGTCAAAAATCAACAATATGGAAAATATGATATCATACGGTATGTAAACATGTAAATAAACAAGTGAATGAACGTAATCATTAATAATATATGCATATAAGTAGTCCAAACCTTAAAAAGTAAGGTAGGTGTACAAATACATCTATGAGCTACAAGCAACAATACCCCAACTTAGAATGTAAATGTTCAAAGTCAAACGCAATATCACTTAGAGGTTAATCATTACACCCTTGGTATATACAGTTTTATATAGCCAATTTTTCTTTTGGCTTCATGTGTTTCTTAAATGGTCCAAGGATAAGTTCATGATCATATTATTATACCTTGATAATATTCCAAGTGATTAAGAATTGCATAGACATGATTATCGTCATCAAATGGTAGTTGCCCTCTGTATTTGAGATGAATGACATAGGTGAAGAGTACAATGTGTTCATATTAAGACCCTAAGGAATCAATTAAGGAGACTACTTGGTTTAAAGACTTATTCCAAGAAAATCCTTGAACGATTCTAGATACAGAGTTACAAATATATTGACATTCTAGTAGCAACGTAAGAAAGCCTTAACCTTGATATGTGTTCTAAGACTCTTTAAGAGAAAGAACAAATATCTTTTCCCCCCTTTTCCCAGTGTCATTGATAGCTTGATATATGCAATGGTGTGTACTTGGCCTGATATTTGTTATGCAGTTAGCCTAGTTAGTTGATTCAGTCAAACTTTTTACTTGTCCAATGGAAGAAAGTCATAAGTATTTTAGATACTTGAAATGAATTACGGATTACATATGTTGTAAGCCAATTGGACCTAGTTGGCTATATTGATGCTTACTAGGGTAGTAAAGTTGATAAATGCAAGTCCATGTTCGGATATACTTTCTCACTCAATGGAAGTGCCATTGTTAGAAGTATAAAGAAACAAACTTTTATAACTTTGTCCAATATTGAGACATAGCTCATGGCTTGCTCTCGCAGCTATGTGCAAGAAGTTGTTTGGTTTAAAAGGTTTATTTGCATCTAGGAATTGTTAGCCCTTTTGTGGGTCGTGTGATTGTTTATTGTGAATGTATGCCAGTCTTAGTCTATGTAAAGAACTCTTTGTTAGATTATAATTAAACCAAACATATCGATTTTAAGTGCCACTTGATTAGAGATATGGTTACACAAGAGAAAGTGATCCTAAATCACATTCCTAAAACATGCATGGTGGTAGATTCCTTAACTAAGCCAATTGCTAAAGAGGCTTAGGTAACTCATGTGGGGACTTTAGGAGCTTATGTAGCTCCAATTGGGCTTTTAGGATTTTGTAGAATTTGACATATACTTTAGATTTTGGTTGATCATTTTTTCTTAATCATTTGCATTGGAATATTTGGGATATCTACTATTTTAGTGCATTCATCATATGTTAGTAAATGAATATTACATCTTAATGCACTTTTTTATTATTATTATTATTATCCATCATATGTATATGTTGGTTTTGCATTAATTTGTGACCAATTGTGGCGCTTATGGATGTATGACACTGTTAATGTATTTATCCCAATTGATTAGATATAGGAAGAGTTACTTATTAGTGCTATATAAATACACGCCAATATAACCTTTTTAAGTAATCTTAGCATAATAGCTTTCTTAGTTCTCTCTCCTTATTTGGGAGAGTAGATGAGAGTATTTATGTCGTGGATGGTGAGGATGTTCTAGTAACACGCTCCACAGCTGGTCTATTTTTTCCTATGGTCCGCAGTGATAATTCATATTCACGTGGAATAACTCGCTTGCGATCGGGCATCATTCCAAGGATGGTTTTTATTTATTTATGCTTCCACTTACTAGGAATTAATTGTGTTTAATTCCCTACAATAAACAATTAATTGAAGAGCATGTATCTCAACATTATTATCTTTTGCAATACATTCCCCAGTTGGTTACATAATCTGACAATGATAACCTTCTTACTCTCCCTACTTTATCTAATGTTAAAGATGCCACATTTTTTGTGATTCTGTTGCACATTTTGATGGTTACTCAACTTCATTTTTTGTTTCATGATGGGACATAATCAAGGAAGATTTATTGGATGCTTCACAAGAGTTCTTTAAGGGTGATAAACTTGCTCAAGCCTATACTTCATCTATCTTAGCTATCATTCCAAATATATTATATCGTCATTCATTTTTTGAATTCAAACCAATCTGCTTTTGTTAAATAGTCTACAAAATTTTTGCTATGATTGTTCTCAAATATTGTCTTCTTTCATGCCTAAAATCATCTCTCCAAAATCCAAACAGGGGGAGGGTTGTTAAAGGTCATGCAATCTCTGAAAATTTAGCCGTGGCAAAGGAACTCACAAATAATTTGGGCAAAGCTATCAGAGGGGGTAATATTAAATTTAAAATCGATATGTCCAAAGCTTTTAGTAGAATTAATTGGGGTTTTCCTGTTTTAGGTTCTTAAAGCATTTGGTTTCTCTCCATCTTAGATTAATCTGATTGCTAATTGCATTAGTTTTAATAAATTTTCCATGTCTATTAGAAGGGTTCTTTCAGGCTATTTTTACTCTACAAGTGGGTTGCGATAACGTGATCCTATTTTTCCTTTGCTCTTTATTTTGAATGGAGAACCTCTTAGTAGAGGCTTGAGTTTTTTATGCAATTCTGGAGCGCTAACTTCTTTTAGTGTTCCAAGGAATCGTCCTATTGTCTCTCATCTCCTTTTTGCAGACGATTGCCTTATTTTTGCTAATGGATCTAAGAATAATTTGCTCACTCTTATGAACGTCCTTGATAAATATGCTAAAGCTTTAGGCCAGTGTATTAAGCCTAACAAAAGCAGCTTTTATGTTCATCCAAATGTGCAAGCTTCTAGGAAGAACATAATTTATGAAATTACAAACTTCTCTGAAGGTTCTTTTCCTTTTTTGTACTTGGGAGCTCCTCTTATCTAATTTTCTCATGATTATGATTTTCTGATTAATAAAATATCTAAGAAAGTTGCTTCGTGAAAAGGATATTTACTCTCTACGGAGGGGGGCTCACTCTCATTTAGTCAATCCTATCTTCTATTCATTTACATATTTTAGCATATCTTAAGCCTTGTAAAAAAGTTATAAATCAGATTGAAAAGATGTTCTCTATTTTCTTTTGGGGGGATGTTGAAGGTAAGTCTAAGAGAAATTGGTTATTATGGAATAAAAATTGCAAACCTAGAGTTGAAGGGGGTTTGGATATCAGGGCAACTCAAGATGTGATGCTTGCTTTACATTCCAAGTTAGCATGGAACATCCAAACTCAAAAGTCTCACTTTACTAATTACTCGAGAGCTAAGTATCAAGCTAATGGAATGGATTTTTTGAGTAGTAGAAAGTTGTCTTCTCTTATTTGAAAATTTGTTGTAGAAAATTCTTCAATGATTAACAATAGAGTTGTTTGGAAACCTGATTTTAAGGGTATTTTTTCAACTAAATCCACTTGGAGGGCTTTGAAAAATAATGTTGTTGTTTGATCTGTGGCAATATTTGTTTGGAAATCTTATATTCCCATAAAAATCAGTATATTTTTTTGGAAGATTTGGTCCACTGGTGTTCTAATAAATGACAACATAGTAAAATATGCTACTCCATTAGTATCTAAGTGCTCCTATTGTGATTTAGCTAACGTTGAATCTGCTACTCATTTGTTCAGTTTCAGTAATATTGCTTGGCAAGTTCGGGATCACATTTCTGCTATCTTTGGTTTTAATATGCAAAGAAACGGGATTGGAAAGTTAAGTGTATCAAATGGTGGAGTAAATTCAGAGGTAGCAATCAAGATCATATTATTGCTAGTGTTGTTCTTGCTGTGTTGATTTGGGAGATATGGCTCTTCAGAAATAAGTACAAGTTCAAAGATGATAATGGATCTATTATCTATTTTATACATAAAATCAATAGATGTCTTAGAGATATAAATTGCTTGATAAGTCTGAACAATGTAATTTCTTTCTCTGTAAAATCTCCCTTCAAAATCTCATGATTCCTATATTTGAGGTCAAAGTAAGGAAACCAATTATTGTAAGCTGAACTCCTCCTTTGGGAAATATTTTGAAACTCAGCATTGATGATTCTTGTAAGCAAAGTTCTGGAAAATGCTGGATGTGGTGGCATTCTTAAGGACCACTCTAACAATGTCTTAATGTCTTTCTTTGAGTTTTTGGGCTACGGGACTAATAATTTTGTTGAAATTCATACTCTATAAATTGGTTATTGATTTGTTACCAATTGGGGTTTGTGATTAGAACAAATTCTTTATTGTTGAATTGGTGGTTCTTAGGGAAATCGGTTCCTCTTGTAACTATTTTACATATTTGGAATAGAATTAAAGATTTTGCAGAAGTCTTAGATTTCTCCTTGCACCACATTTTCATAGAAGACAATGCTACAATAGATATTTTAGCTAAACAAGAGGCTGATGGGGTTTTTTAGACTTATCTTAATTACATACAGTTTGCAACTAGAGTTTCAAGTATTTGGATATTGGAGTCTTTGGGTTTACCAAATTGGAGATTCTTTCATTGAAAATCTCTTTTGTTGTTTTTTTTGTTTATCTCTTTTGTATTATGTATTGACGTATAGTTTTTCTCTAGTTTTGTTGAGCAATAAATTCTTCTTTCTTTTGTTTGAAAAAAAACTAATTTTTAAGTATTAAAAATTTTTAAAAAAGGTGATAGATAAAGGATAATTCGGTAATTTAAGGAGTAACTTATAACTTTAATGCTGATTTTCACTTTGACTCCAAAACTTCAGGGATAAAGTGCAATGACATATGTACCTCAGAGGGGAAAGTATAATTTCAGATACCTTAAGGGTATTCTGAAATATTCAAAAACCTCATGGGGGCAAAGTATAATTTTCCCTTATTCTTATGATTAATTCTCCTTATAAAAACACAAAAAAAGCCCACTACTATTACCTACCTGTCAATTTTTCACCATTGGACATTGGTTCATATTTGATCTCTATTAAGGACAATAAATCAGTTGTACCGAATACATCCATCCTCAGCAAAACTGAAGCCCTACAAACCGGGTGCCACAACTTCACCTAGTCAACATTAGTAGTTAGAAATGACAAGTGTGATCATTTAGCTTGTTAAAAGTAGCTTGCTGCTGCTATATTTTTTCAAATACAAGGATTATCTCAATGTACATGTGACTTTATAAATATAATGAATCAAAGGTGTTGGATTCAATAAGCCAGCTTTTATACCTTTCTTCATTGTTTTATAAGGTATCGGAGACCAAAGTCAATTTTCGATCCAATGGCTTCACAAACTTACCCACAAACCGTGCTACCCATCACCACAAGCGGCGACTTGACTGCCTGCGACATTAACACACCACCAACCACTATTCCAACCCCGGTTGCCAAACTTCCCACCTTCAATCTCACTGTCTTAACTCAAACACCGGCACCTATACCCTACTCCCTCACCAACTTACCAATTTTCTCACCCTAAAGTTCACTACCTAGAATTACCTCATCTGGAAAATACAACTTGTCCCATATTTGTGGGAACAAAAGGATTATTCTCATTTGTTGATGGTACAAATCCATGCCCGGCACCTGACAGTCCCTTTTAACCGATCTTGATGGAACAGGATCAAATCATTTTATCAGCAATGATTTCATCCTTGTCATAAAACATCCTTGCCCATGTTGTTTCTGACACTACCTCTCATCAAGTTTGGCTCTGTTTAGAACTAATTTTTGCTTCTCAAAGTCGAGCAAAAAATTTGAAATACAAGCGAGATTTGGCTTCCATTCAAAAGGCCAATCTTTCCATTCTCAAGTACGTCGAGAAAGTGCAGAAGATTGGAGCAGAACTTGCCCAAGTTGGATACCGCATTAGTCAAGCCAAACTCAGCATTAGTCAAGCTGAACTCTTCGATTATCTCATTGTTGGCCTGGGTCCCGAATATGATGTCTGCGTTACTACCCTTACTGCCCGGGACACTCCAGCTCCCATGGATATCGTATTCAAGAGTCTACTTGCGCAAGAAGCATGGCTGGCCAGACAGAACACTGTTACTGATCTAGGAAACCCATCCATTAATGTCATCAATCGAGACTCATCCTCGCGGGATCAATACCACCAGTCAAAATCTGGGTATACAGAGAACTCTTGTCAGGGCCAAACTGGCCAACAACACCAGCATGGTGGCTATTCTAGACATGGAGGAGGTCACCGTGGAGGGTGCGACAGAGGTGGTTGCGGTTTGGCCTATGCTTCTCCACCTTCTTCCTATGACCCTCAACTTGTTATATGTCAGTTCTATGGTATTTCGGGCACGCGACAACAACGTGTCATTGCATCCAGCAGCTGCAGACACATCCTCATTCAACATACAGTGCTTATACGTTGGCAAGTTCTGCTGTTTATCCAAATTGGTTCTCGGATTCCAGACCACGCATCATATTACCCATGACAAGTGCAATCTTACTTTGGTCGCTAATGAGTATTCCGGTAAATATAGCGTTGGCAATGGACAAGGTTTGCCTATTTCAATTATTGTTTCTGCAATTATTTCTTTGGACTTTAAATCTTTTTTTTTCCTCAATTTATTATATGTGCCTAATATTACCAAAAAATTACTTTCATTCCATCAATTTACTCTTGATAACAATATTTTAATTGAATTCTTACCATCTTATTTTTTTTGTGAAGGATCTCACAATGGGGACTACACTGTTGCATGGACCGATTAAGTCTGGTCTCTATTCTTGGCCTACACACCAGTTCAATGAGCCGCCATCTGCTTTCGTAGGAGAAATAGTCAGCTTTAGGACGTGGCAAGATTACTTAGGTCATCCCCACACTACGAATTGTATTGTTCGTAACATTATTATTATTAATAAATATTCTTTACCAATTGTCAATAATGATAATTATTCTATTTGTTCTGCTTGCAAGTATGCCAAGAGTAAACAATTACATTTTGTTACATCGCCAGTTACTGCAAAACGACCATTAGAACTATTAGAATGCTATTAGCATTTGCATATTTTAAGAATTTTAAATTATATCAAATGGATGTAAAAAATAATTTTCTAAATGGTTATATAATGGAGGAAATCTATGTAAAACAAACTCCAAGTTTTGAAAACTTAGATTACCCTTATCATGTTTACGAACTTCATAAATCCCTTTATGTTTTAAAATAAGCTCCAAGAGTCTGGTATGAAAGGCTTAGTAAATT
>MKEJ01086268.1:0-19338 GCA_001753735.1 Embelia ribes | reverse complement strand
ACGTTTAGGCCACATTTAGAATACTTGGCAACAGACACTCTTTTTTAATGTGGGCTTAGGAGATTTGAGCCCAATTTCCAGAAAGTAGTCTCATGGTTTATTATATATAGCAGATGAACAGAAAGTGATATATACTAAAAGTTACACTTTGCTCCCACAAAATTTCTGAATATTTAAGAATACCCTCCAAGTTTCTTGAAATTACATTTTTTTCCTAAGTCAGAATACATGTTTTACTTGCCTTATTTGTTCACTGTGAAGCTAATAATTGAAAATTTTAGACACAAGTCATTATATATATTTTAAGAAAGTGCCCAATGGTTATTCAGCTAATCTTTCTCAAGCCTAACAGATTGTCTTCTCCCATGCCCAAAATCATGTCTCCAAATCAGGGGGTTTGTTCAAGGTCGTGTTATCTCTGAAATTTAACCATCAGAGGAGATAATGCGATACTTAAAATAGATATGCCCAAAGCTTTTGACAGAATTAATTGGGATTTCCGGTTTCAGGTTCTCAAAGCAGTTGGTTTCTCTTCATATTGGATTAACCTAATTGCATTAGTTTTAATAAAGTTTCCGTGTTTATCAGAGGGGTTCTTTCAGGCTATTTTCCTTCTACAAGAGGGTTTTGCGACAAAGTGATCCTATTTTGCCCTTGTTCTTTGTTTTGAATGAAGAACCTCTTAGTAGGAGCTTGAGTTCTTTATGCAACTCCGGAGCACTAACTCCTTTTATTATTCCTAGGAATTGTTCTTTCGTCTCTCGTCTCCTTTTTGCAAACAATTGCCTTGTTTTTCCTTGATGAATATGTTAAAGCTTCAGGTCAATGTATTAATTCTAACAAAAACAGCTTTTATGTTCACCCAAATGTGCAAGCTTCTAGGAAGTACATAATTTCTGAAATTACAATGGTCTTTTCCTTTTGCGTAATTGGCAGCTCCTCTTAGCTATAGAAGGATTTTTACTCATGATTTTCTGATTGCTAAGAAATCTAAGAAAGTTGCTTCTTGGAAAAGGCATTTGCTTTCTATGGGGGGTAAACTCGCTTTCATTTAGTTAGACCTGTCTTCTATCCTTTACATGCTTTAGCAGTTCTCAAGCCTTGTAAAAAAGTTATAAATCAGATTGTAAAGAGTTTTTCTATTTCCTTTTGGAGGATATTGAAGGTAAATCTAAGAGACATTGGTCATCATAGAATAAAATTTGTAAACCTAGAGCTGAAGAAGGCTTGGGTATCAGGGCAAACTCAATATGTGATGGTTGTTCTTCATTCCAAGTTAGCATGGATCATCCAAACTCAAAATTCATTTTTTTTGCTAATTACATGAGAGCTAAGTATCAAGCCAATGGTTTGGATTTTCCGAGTAGTAGAAAGTTGTCTTCTTCTCTTTGGACTGCTATCAACTCTCGATGAAAATTTATTATGGAAAATTCTCTAGTGATTAACAGCAGAATTGTTTAGAAACTTGATTCTAAGGATATATTTTGAACTGAATTTGCTTGGAGGGCTTTGAAAAGTAATGTTGTTGCTTGGTCTGTCGCAACATTTATTTGGAAATCCTATATTCCCAAAAAAAATCAGTGTTTTTTTGTGGAATCTTTGGTTTAATGGTGTTCCAACTGATGACAACATTACAAAATGTGTTATTCCATTGGTGTACAGGTGCTCCTGTTGTTGTGATCTAGCTAATGTTGAAACTGCTAGTCTTTTGTACAGTTTCAATGATGTTGTTGGGCAAAGTTTGGGGGTCACTTCTGTACTATCTTTGGTTGTAATATGGATAGAAACCTCGAGTGGAAAGTTAAGTGTATCAAATGATGGAGTAAATGCTGTGTTGATTTGGGAGATATGGCTCTTCAGAAATGAGAACTGCTTCAAAGATGGTAACAGATCTATTGTCTCTGTCGTACACAAAATCAGTAGATGGCTTAGAGAAATAAATTGCTTGATAGTTCCAAAAAGTGTTGCTTCTTTCCCTGGTAAAATTTCCCTTCAAAATCTCAGGATTCCTGTTTTTGGAAACTCAATATTGATGGCTCTTGTAAGCAAAGCTCTGGGAAACTCTAATGCTGTCCTAATGGCTTTCTCTGAGTTTTCAGGGAAGTCGGCTTCTCCTTGGTATCTTTAAAATATTTGGGATAGGATTAAAGATTTTACAGTGGTTTTTGACTTCTCTCTGCATCACTTTTTCGGAGAAGTTAATGCTACAACAAATATTTTAGCAAAACAAGGGACTAATCGGGTTTGTGATAGGGATGCAGAAAATAATTGAGAACCGAAATTCAATCCAGAACCGGATATAAACTAAACCGAAAAAATTCCGATCTGAAATGTGATGTGCTTGATATGGAACCGATCCGGTAGGAATTAAACTTTTCAAGCCAAGCCTTGGATTATGATAAAATTATATGGAACCGGATCAATTCGGATATAGGCTTGGACCGATCCAATCTGATTTGGGCATAAGCTTGGATCGGTAACGACTTAAAATGTTATACCTATAATTTTTTTAATACAAATTTACATACCTATGTCCATATGCGTACATAAAAAAAATAATCAATTTTACAAAGTACATAGAAGTATAGTGCTTATTAAATATTATCAATGTGTGTATACGCAAATATATATAATAATTATTATGTGTGTGTTTTTCCATTAATTGAGACTTAACAAAATTTTGTAACTTTTCGGTTAGATAATTTCATCTTTGTCTGTTTTTTTTTTTTAATCCAGTGGCTCACTCCTACGATTTTCCACAAAAAAATCATCCTTTTCATATTGGTTAATGCATCGTCTCACACATGTTCAATGAAAATTTAATATCAGCACGATCGTCATGATCTTATTATTAGTAATTAATTGGAATTTCACGGAACTCTCTAATTTTAAGACTTAGTATCTCATAGTTCTTGTATGCTCCTAATAGTTTTGTATTTTTTTTTTTAAATAGTAGAACTTATTATTAAATTTTAACAAAGAATATATAGAATCTTGTTGCATAATATGCATTGAGTAACATGACAAAATTGGTTATAGAACCAAGTCGATATGAATCATGTAATGCTCAAGAAATCGAGAACCGGACCAAATCCAGATCGAACTATGGAGAAACCGATTTGGACTGAACTGAATTTGTGCAAGCCAGTTCCGATCCCAAAAATTAAGGATTGATCCAAAATTTGTATGTCTTTGATCAAAGGTAGAACCAATTCGATCTGAACCGTGTACACCCCTACTGTTAACAATCTGTACTTTTATTTAATTATCATAAAATATTAAAATTGTTATCTTCAAACTAAATTTGAATTTGTCAAATTAATTAAAAAAAAACGATGATATGTCAATTGGATCTTTCTGAAGATTGATCTCACAAGTGTGATTTGGACAATCTAATTTAACGGTTATGCCACTATTTTGTATGTGTGGGCTATAAGGTGTTATGCATCCCACTACCCCATTTCTTCTTGGCACTGTGACACTTGTCCATGTCATGTTTAATAATATCTATTTTCTTTAGGTATAACACATAACACGTTGCACACATATCTTAAATTTAGAAGTAATTGTTGTGACATGTTTTATTCACCTTATGGGTAAATATGGTAGTATTAAATATGATTATGCTACAAAATATTTTTATATGTTAGTTGGTTATGTCATAATAAAATTAGAAATTAACTTATGGTAAATTAGTAAATTAAATTCTAATAAGCCCTTATTATTCTAGATCATAACATAAAGGGTTAACTAATTAAATTAAGTTTTATCTTTTCGTAGGCTTTATTTAATTTAACTCAATGAATAATTTAATATTTATGAAAATAGGTGTAAATAATGAGTCATTAACTAACACACGACTGAATCATATTTTAATTTGACGTACAATCCCAAAAGTTCGATTTCATTGGTAAACTAATTGATTGCTGTATAAAATTGTATAAATAAGAGTTGAAAGTTTGATAAATAACTAAATTTATTTGAAATTTGTTGTACTTTTTGTGTGTTATTTCGATATTATGGGTTCCCATGTGTGCTTCAGGAAATCAGTTTCAAATAAGCCAAAATAGCTACTTTAGGAATTAGTCGAGGATTACGTGTTTACAAAAGATGTTCGGATACTATAGTTAGAAGATAAAAAGTCGATAAATTTATTAAACTATAGCATTCTTGAAGCAGAGCAAGCTGCCTTATTTTTACATAGTTGGATCGATCGAAATATTGCTTCAATCGATTTAAGTGACCGGAATCAACTTTGGTTAAAAGCTCACCAACTATAGTTTTTGTCACACTCACTCTTAACCACACCTTCCTAACTAACCCCAAACAGAATTATTTGATCAACCTTCAATTAAGCTTACTTATGAAACACTCAAGAAATGAGGAGGTTGTTGATGTTGAGTGGGAAAGTGGTTCAAGACTTGGAGGAGATATACATTCACATACACACTTAATCTCAAGAGAACTTTTCACTTAACAATTTTTTGATTCTTCTTAGTTTTGGGGGCCTCTAGCTTCTTACTGCATTTTTTTTTTTCTTGTTCTTCTTGTTTTATTTTATTTTTGTAATTTTTTTTAGAAGAAGATCAAGCTTTTCGGGGAAAGTTGTAGCATAGTCAAGTATGAAGCTTTCATTTTAAAGAATTTGTAACTTTTATTTCATTTGGCCAAGGGTTGTAAGGATTACATTCTCTTTAATTAAATTGTTTAAGTTCGAGCATAGTTGTTGTTTATGTTAATCTCAAGTTTTATCATAATTGTTGTTTAGATTAATTGCGATATTTATAGTTAAGTGCTTTACTTTTCATGCTCATATGTATAAGTTTAATAATATGTTATGCTAGTTTCTATCTTATCTAGGAGATGAAAATAGATTAGTCGAAACCCCTGAATACCCTAATTGATGATAACAATTTTTATAAATCTTAATCCGAAAAATTGAATTTGTCTAGAAAATCTAGGATTTTTCAAACCTATTGGAAGTAAATTTGAAATCATCTAAACGTGGTTATGGAGATTGATAACTTGTTGATGGCACACTAGGTAGAAGTAAACTGGATAATAAATATCAGTGATTTTCTAATCAAATTTAACCGGAACTCGACTTTAAGGGTAATTCGGGGCTGAAATTAACCTATCAAATTCCCCAACATAGGCAAGACTTTTATCATTATTATTATCGTTTTTATTTACTTATTCAAAAAAATTAGTGTAGCCAAAACCTCTCCCGAATCGGGAAAATCCACAAAACAATTAGGAGTAGTTTTAAAGTACTTCAACTATTAATTAAAAAAATGAATTTTGAAGATAGGATTGCACGATTCAGACCTCATTAGGATTTCAACTATGCATAGAAATCCTTGAAAGATTCTATACTCGTTATTCTTACATAGAAAACTACGACAGTACCTTAGTACACTTGCCATATAAAAATCTGCATGTTTTTTGTTTAGCCAGTCGATACATAGAAGCTACTTCAACATCACACATGAAGACCACAAAAATAATCCTCTGCTATATTAAAACTACAATTGATTTTGGATTACTTTATTCATATTCTCATGATTTCAAGTTAAGTAGATATAACGATAGTGATTGGGCCAGTGATATTGATGATCGAAAATGCACTAGTGGATTTTTTTTATACATGGGTGATGTCTTTCACTCGGAGTTCGAAGAAGCAACTAATAGTTTTACTTTCCACTTGTGAAGCCGAATATGTTGCAGCTACTTCTTGTATTTGGCTTGCTATTTGGCTAAGGAACTTGTTAAAAGAATTAAACATTCAACCAGACAAAGCGATGAAGATATTGTGGATAATAAGTCCGCCATATCACTAGCTAAAATTTTCGTATTTCATGATTGGAGCAAGCATTTTGATACACGCTATTACTAAATTCTGGAATGCATTGGAAGAAAAGAAGTACAAGTGAAGTACACTCGATCGCAAACCAAGTTGTGGATATTCTCACGAAGTTACTTACACATGTACACTTTCGAAGGTTGAGAACTTTGCTCGGTATAAGGAGATCAAGTTTAAGTGGGGAATATTAAAGAGTATACTTGATTTTATCCCAAATAATAATGGGTCAATAAGAATAGCTAATTGAGGTCATGTTTAATATTATATCTTAAGCCCATATAAAGAAAACTAAATGTAGAAGTCTCTAAGTCTATAAGCCTTCTAGAATATGCGCAGAAGTTGTCTTAAGGGCATATAAAAGCTCTCTAGAAGTTGCTAGTTGTTTATTGTAATCAAATATATAACTAGATCTTTCCACAAACACCTATAAATAGGTGTGATATAAACTCATTTTATCAAGTCAAAAAATTTTCGATAATTATAATAAAAAAAATTTCTCTCTCTAAATTTTACTATATTCTTCCACTTAAATATATAGCCTACTCATAAAATTCTCATCCTCCAAATACTATTAGCCAAATATTTGCAACAGTTTTCAAAAATTTATCTGGTACACGTAGGTTTGTAATTGTGGTCGGATGGTAGTGGCAAATCTAAGATTTTTGGGTAGGGAGCTAGCTCCACTTGAGTTAACGGATCTTAAATTTTTAATTTTCCTATAGATATTATGAAAAAATTACAGAGGTCGAAGGAGGTCGTGGTTCTTCCCCACCCCATCTCGGTCCAGGTGGAGTCATAGTAGTCTGCCTACGACTAGAGGTTTTGAATATCATTCGACTAGGTGGAGTCATAGTAGGCTAACTTTCTATTCTTGTTAAGACATTTTAATTCTGTAGCTGTGTAGCTGGATTTAGTTATTTAAATTGTTATTTGATTTTGAGATATTGGTTAATAACGAGACTGATCTTGATCCAGAGATGGAAACTTTTGAGTTGTTAAGATATCTGTTGATTTGTTTATTCATGGAAATTTGAGTTTCATTTCCTCAATTTATGGGATGTGGCTGAATGTATGTGATATATGTTGTAAGAATGATTTAATAGTATTGTTACAAATTTTAATTCTTTAATGATAATATTAATGGGCATTATGTTTTGAACGATAGAACAAAATATAAACATTTATCAAATAGAAAAATTCATTTATAATAATGAAAAATAAGTTATATGAGAGTACTCCCTCCATCCATAATAATAGATAAATTTTCATTTCTTGGACATCCAACAAAATTTAGTATTTCTTATTTTAGTAAATTCAATTAATGCACAATTAAATGAATTGATATTTGTATTCTTCGTATAATTATTAAGGATAAGAATAAAACAAAAAAATTATAGTTTATATTTGATCATATGTAATTAATTCAAATTTTGAATTATTATTATTTTTTATTTAAAATTTATATTATTTAACCGTGTTAATTATTTGTTGAGGAAACAATTACTAATTATGTAGTCACACCCATTACGAATCGAAAATAACTTATCACTCTGGCGTCGTAAAAGTAGATGGCCAACCGTATTTAATTAGGGTTAGTTTCTCTCTCTTCCAAATCCTTCCACAAGAGATTCGAGCAAATTGATGGCAAATCTTTCTATCATTGCTTATTGGAGCTTTTTCTACTGATGGGATAATTGTTTCTTATAATTACGTAATTGATACATCATTTTCTATAATTATTGATATGGTATATCTAATATAATTCGATATATCATATGGCGAATTATTCAAAAAAAATTAAATATTTCGTAAATTCTTATGGTGAGTTGTATAATTTTTATGTTATAATTTGTCAACATATATAACGAATTAGTGATAATATTTTAATACAATTCGCCAAATTATATGACGAATTAGTCTTTATCTGTGTTAGTGGTATTTGTTTAGAGCATTCAGTTCGCCAAGGCAATTGATGAATTGTATTGTAATTTTCTCACTAATTTGCCATATAATTTGGCGAATTGTATTAAAATATTATTACTAATTTGGCATATGTATTAGCAAATTATAACTCAAAAAAGTTAAGTAATTCGCCATTAAAGTTGGCAAAATATTTAAATTTTTTTAAAGAATTCACCATATGATATGACAAATTATACTAGGTATACCTATATATAATTATGGGGAATGGTGTACCAATTACGTAAGTATGGAAAATAACTGTCCCATCACTGTAAAAAGCTCTTGCTTATTGCTTACAATTTTCCCTTTATGTTGCATTAAATGGTTTTATCTGGTTTTATGGCCCATAAACCCCACGACAACGACAACCATCCCAGAATACATTATACACAAAATTATTTCCTGCCAAATTTATTTGTAATTAAAAAAAACAATATTAGTACTTTCAAGTTTTTATTATAAATCATCCTCTGATGTCTATCGAATATTTTAATACGACCTACGTACTGTCCTTTCCCAAAATGGCTTAGTTTTCGGTGGTTGTGAACTCTGATAATTTAGTGCTAGTTTGCTCCATTATTGAAATCAGGTTTTCTATAAAATCTTGTTAGAGCATTCACATTGGGGATTTATTTTCCTTTAATTTTTAAAATGAGAAATATAACTGAGAAATCTTCTATCAATCTTTGTATTTTTAGATTTTTTTTTTAAATACTACGGTAACTTTCTCAAAGGAAAAATTTACCATTTAACATTTCTCTATTAAAATGATATTTTTTTTTACCAAAATAAATAAGCACACCAATCTATTAAGAAAATAATTTTTTTAGAATTTATTAATTTTATATATTAATTTTTCAGTTGTATATAAATAATTTTTTTAGAAAGACTGATTTGACTCATTTGTATTTTGTATGAAAAATAAATTTGAAATTAAATGAGAAAGACTGGTAAGAATAATCCTCTTTGTTATCTTGTTATCTATATAAAAGTTGTACTCTTTGTTATATTTGTTTTAATCGCGATATTTGTCCACACATTTGATTAACAAATGCCTCCATTAAGCTAGGATTTTAAATCAATAAAATTTACTATTATAAACATTATTAAATTATATACATATATATCAATTTAGTATAAAAAAATTATTAAAACTAAATTTATGATGTAATCACACACAGCCACAATATATACATATATATAATAGATATTATTAAAATTATATTTAAGAATCAAAATGTTTTTAAGAAATAAATAAATATTTTTATAAATTGATTCCTACTGATCTAAGATTTTTCATAAATTTTTTAAAATATTATCATAATAAGATTTTCATATAACTAAAATTAACCTAAATACATATTAATTTTTTATATAATATTATCATAGTAAATCATACTGCATCCAATCTTTTATAAAGTTATAAAAAATTGAAAAATAAAAAAAGAACTACAAGATAACATAAAAAAAAACTTATCAAAAAATTTTTTATATAATAATTAAAAATAATATGATATAAAAAAGTACATATTGCACACGCGAGTTGCAATCTCGTATCCATATAACATTTGTCACTTTTGTTTCTTGATTAATGTTTTAGTTTCAGCCGTTGCATGTAAGAAACATGGACGACTAATGTTGCAAAATATTGGGCCGAAACCAAACACACCCTTAGTTCAACTCTGCATCAACGACTAGGATAGTTTCTCTCTACCAAATCTTTGTGTTAGAGATTGGAGCAATTTATTGCAAATCGTTCATGCAATTTATTGCAAATTTATGATTTTTTTTTTTATTTTTGTGTTTATTTTGTTTAAAAGCAAGACCGCAAGTGATCGAATAGTTTTTAAGCCAAATTTATTTCCTTCCATGCCCTAAATTAAAAATTTTAAGCATAAATTCATCCAAATTTTTTCTTATGGCTAAAAAGAATTTAGCTATTTTGTTTTTTTCTTTCTTTACAGCTACTGTAAAACTCACCCTTATAATAGTTAAGGATTTCCCTCGAGGAGAGGGCTCACACGGATTTTTTTATAATTCTGGATTAGGTAAGGCCTAAGATTACGTAAATAGTGTATTATGTTCGTCATTAGTAATGGTGAACATTTCAAAATACTGTATATTGTTCGTCACTACTAATGGAGAATAATAATTATTTTTTTACAGTTCGCTATTAATAATGGTGAAAAATAAAATTTATTTTATTTTATTTTTTTACAAAAAATATTATTATTATTATTTTACAATTTATTATTTTTTTATTTTTTTATTTTTACAATTTGCCATTAGTAATGGAAAAAATTAATTTATAAATTTTTTTTCTCCTAGACTTACACACATGATGCCTTTTTTTTTTTTAATTTGATTTCTCATATGATAGACGAACCATTTTGATGCAGGAGTATTTTTCTTATTATAGGCAACTATTTTTTTTAATGTTGAAAACAAATTATTTAGTTAAATTATCAAGTATCTTTTCAGTTTTTTATATTTACTACTTGCAGGATGTTTAATGCTGCAGGATGTTTAATGCTTATTTTAGAGGGGGAAAAATTTTTAAAAATTAATTTTTGCCCTTAAAGAAAAAAAATTAATTTTTGACCGGAAGAAAAAAAATGCACATTCAAAGATGAATATTAATGCTCCAGCTAGAAGAAAAAATTAATGCTCAGTCTAGAGGGAAGAAAAAATTTTAAAAATTAATTTTAAAAAAACTACAAATTAATCTTTCCCAATTAATTAATGGTAAAAAAAAATGCAGCTGCAAGTAATTGGATCCGTGAAGAAGTCAAAGTCATTTCCCCATTTCTTTTTACTGTTAATGGCAGAGAGGCTGGATATATATATATATATATATATCCATATAGGCAGCAGCTAAAGCGAGGATCAATGATAGAGAAAGAATAAAATTCAGGGGAGTGAGGTGAAATAGTTTGGTGACCACCAGTGAGATATTAAATGTGCTTTTAATTGGGTTGCAGAAAAGCTAGAGAGAGAAAATAATAATAATAATTTTAATCATTACTATTGCGAATTATAAAAGAAATTATTTTTTGCCATTATCATTCATAAATTGTAAAAATAAAAAAAATAATAATAATGGTCGTCATTTCTAATGACGAACCATAAAAAACAAAGAATAAAATTACTTTTTGCCATTACTATTTGTGAACTGTAAAAAATAAAATGAAATTGTTCGCCACTACAAATGCTGAACATAATAAGGTGCACCGTATTAGTAATTTTTTCTGTTGATGCACTATTTATGTAATTTTGGGCCCCACCTAACTCAGAATTGCAAAAAACTGGGCTCACACTCTAAAAATTTAAAATCAAAGTATGATGTAAAATTTAAGCTATACAAACAGAATATTATAATAAAAAATTATCGTAATATTTTAATAAATATATATAAAAAATTTTATTTTTGAGATCTATATCTCATTATTGTTAGATAATTATAGTATCAGAGATCCATCAATATTTCTCCTCCTTATGGAGTATTAAATGGTTTTATCGCATCAACTCTTTTGTCATGTCCATACCAATATTTTAAAACTTGGATCGGTCATCGATTCGGTTAGGGTACTGGGTCACCAGATCAGTGGTCGAACAAATAGATCATTAGTTGAACCGCATGACCCAGTCTATATTAAAAAATTCATGATTTATACTTAAAAAAATTGTAAATAAATTAATTTTTTTTTTTTGACATTCAATACTAGTGAAGAAGTGCCTAGTGAGATATAACTGCTTCTATTTTCCTTTTCATTCTTTTTTTGTAACATTTTTTTACCGGACCAGGTTGCCGATTTTATGGTAAAACCGTCCGGGTCAAACCGGATCACACCGATTCATTGGCATTCCAATCCAATATTGTGCTCGGACTAGTTGGATGGCCGGTTCCCGGTTCGATCGGTTCGACTGACCGATCCAGTCTAAGTTTTAAAATATTGATCCATACTGACAACCATGTTAGAATATGGTATCCACTATATTATTTCCTGCCAAATTTATTCATAATTTTTTTTCTTTTTCTTTTAAACAAAAATACCAGCACTTTTAAGTTTTTTAAGATCATCCTATGATATATATAGAATATTTCGGGCAAGTGAAGGCTAAGGCTAACCCTACTATGCGGCCTTTTGTTATCTAACGGCTACGATTTAATACCTAAAAAATTAAAAAGTTAATAATTAATTTTTAGTATTAAATCACAACCGTTTGATGTACATCCAACGGCCAAAGGCCGTGCAGCAGGGACTGCTTCTTGCCACTGTGTAACAGCCCCCAGGGCCCCCCCTGCTTCTTGCCACTGCGCAGCAGTCTCCCAGGGCCCCTCCCTTCCCGAATATTTCAATATGACCTATATATTGTCCCTTCATGGAATGGCTATAAAGCTTGCAGTGGTTGTGAACTCTGAGAATTTACAACAAGTAGTTTGCTCCATTGCCGAAATGAGGTATTCAAGAAATGTCTATAAATTTGATCACTTTTGTTTCTTGAATATTTTTTGTTTTAGTTTAGGCGGTTGCACGCAAGAAACATGGATGACTAGTGTTGCAAAGTAGGGTGGTACAAAATAATCGAAATTCGAAATTCGATTCGGAATCGGACATAAACTAGTCCGAAAAAATTCAATCCAAAGTGGGATGTGCTTGATCCGGGACCGATCCATTAGGAGCCAAACTTTTAAGCTAAGCCTTGGATTATAATAAAATTATCCGGAATCAGACCGATTCGATCATAGGCTTGGACCGGTATCGACTTAAAATATTATATCTATAAATTTTTTTGTACAAATTTACAGACCTACAAACATATACATATATAAAAAAGAAACAATTTTACTTGTGTATATTTCCATTTAATTGAGACTTAATAAAATTTTGTTACTTTTTTGTTTGAGAATTTCACCTTATGTATACATTTTTTTTAATTCAGTTGTCCACTTTTACGATTTTCCACTAAAAATTTATTAATTTTATATTGGTTAAATCTCATACCATAATGCATCGTCTCATACATATTCGATTAAGTTTTAATATCAACGTGATCATCATCATCATGGTATTATCAATTAATTGAATTTCATAGAACTATCTAATTTGAGTGTATCAAAGTTTGTAATGTAATTAATATTTAGTATATCATAGTTCTTTTATGTTCCTAATAGTTTTGTTTTTTTCTTTAAAATAACAAAACTTATTGTTAAATTTAACAAGTAATGTATAGAATCTTGTTACCTAATATGCATTAAGCAAGGTTTTAAATATCGGTTGGGCTTCTATAACCGTTACGGTTGCAGTATAACGGTTTTGGAGTATAACGCTCGTAGCGTAACAATTGCGGATATCAGAGTTGCAAATTTTTTTCAACTCTGTTCGCCTTTTTGAAAGGGTGTAACGGTCGTATAACGGCCATAAAAGTCCGTAATAGCCGTTAAGGTGTCATAATGACTGAAATTGTGGTCGCCGCGGCGGTCTTATCTGCGAATTTAATTCTCAGCAATATAATGAGTGATTTTGGTTGCGGTGTCGGCCGAAACTATTACGTAAAGGTTGCGGCCGATTTTTTAAACCTTGGCATTGAGTAACATGATAAAATTGGTTATAGAACCAAGTCGATATGAATCATGTAATGCTCAAGGAATCGAGCATCGGACCGAACCAAATTTGATAAAGCCAGTTCCGATCTCAAAAATTAAGGATCGTTCCAAAATAGGAATGTCCTAGATCGGAGATAGAATCGATTCGATCTGGATCATGGACACCCTACTTGCAAAGTAGTGAGCTGAAACCAGACAGACCTTTAATATAACTCTGTGTCAACATTGTACCCGGAGTTAAGGTACATTATGTATATCTTCATTAGAAATACATACTCCAATAGTCAGTGGCGACTACTTACCAAAATGTTGAGCTGAAAGAGGTGGATCAAGAAGCGACCGACAATCCGTGAGGGTGACCACTGCATACTTGTGCCCGTTGCCATTGGATTGATACTTTATTGAATTGGCGGCTAAGAAAGCTGATGCGGATAAGACACTGCATAACTTGATCCCTTTGGACTGACAACCCTGAAAAACAATTTCCAAAATGTGATACTTTAGCTGCAATCCATATTTACTTGTTGAGTCTCGGTACATTTTAAAGGGACAAAGTTACTAGAGATATGACTTATATTCTACAAGTAATAAAATCACAACCATGGAGTTCAATGATGCAACATAAGTGTTTTACAAAAAAAGAATTTTTGTGGGTATTCTTCGAAGGAAAGATTGCATAAAAATCATTACTTGCACTTTATGATGTTGAAATGATTTAGGTTGTACTATGCTTCTAAATTTTGCCTCTTTTGTGTGAACAAGAAAGGGCATAATACTCAAACAATTTTTATTTACTTGTAAAATTTGAGAAGTATCATGTGAGCTCATTTGCCACCTCACCACTTGAGAGCACCTACTTCCCCTAACATCTTTGAACCCCAAATTAGTCAACCTCAATGAGTTGATCGAATAGCTCAAAGTGTCCAACCCATGTGCCCAAAGTGTCTTCTTAGTCTTCTTCCGAGGAATGAGGTCCTCAATTCCCAAACTAACCCCCACTTCTTTTCCTATTCCCATCTCCATCCCTTCGCCCTCACCTTTCCCCATCAAATCCCTCAACTCTCTGAGCAACCCAACCGCCGTGGTCCGGTCACACACCGCCGTGTGAAGCCTCAGTGCCAACACCCATTTATCTTTTCCCAAAGCGTATAAACTTACATAAAACATTTTCACACCGAGTTCGGAGTATCCGTCGGGGTTGGACCAATGTTTCTGGTCCAGCTCCCGTTCCAAAATCTCCTGCAAAGATGAGTGAGAGTTCTTATTTTCGGTATCGTTTACATGATTTTGAGTTGATGAGATGTCAAATATATCCACGTTGGGTTGATTGTTTGGGGGTGTGATGAATGAGTATGAGTTGGTGCTAGGGTTGTAGAGGAGCTTGGAGTTGAGGACAGGGTGGGCATTTTGGAGCTTTTGGAGGGCATTTTGGAGAAGTGTGATATTAGGGTCTTTATTAGACAATTGTAGTGCTAAGACAGTTATACCAGTGCCACTTTTAACTGCCCTGCACCAATTTTGCTCAGTGCTCCCCATTGGCCTGCCCTTAGTCTCAACCTCAGAAGCCATGAAATATGTATGTATGTGTGTACGTATGTATGTATATGTTTAGAGATAAAGTAGAAAGTGAGAGGGATATGCAATGTATCGGCTTCACATTGGAGATATTTAACGTAAGCTATGAAGGCCAAGTGATGCGCATTAATTATTTGGTTTTATTTTCTATAAAAGATTTCTACCTGCAAGCAAATTAACTATTTTAAAAAATATGGTAATTTTGTATTAAAATATAGTAATTTCCTTTATATAATGTAGTAATGTTATTAATTTTAATACTTCAATTGAAATAAATATTTCATTCAACAAATTATAATTTTTTTTTATAAGAAGTAATGTCATATAATATGTTAAATTTTTTAAAAAAGAATTGAATATAATATCGTTACTATATTATAGAAAGTAAACCACTATATTTGGACACAAAATTACTATATTTTTAAAATGACTTACTATTCTTGTAGGTACTAGACTTGTACTAAATTGGAGACCTAATTATTTATGTGAATAGTATAGTTTAGTTATTTTGAGTAGAAAAATGCACATCAATCCAAAAATTTTATTTGATTCTCTTTTTAACCGACATGATAAGGGGAATATTATGTGATTGGTTTTAGTTATATTGTATTAATAATTTGAATTAAAATTCTCTTTCCACGGAAGAAGGTAGGAAAATCGAATAAAATTTTTCTAAGTATGATAGCATTACTCTTTTGGGCAAGGGTTGGTGTAAAAACTCGAATGGCATTAAATTTGGGAGGTTGTCTGAATTAAAAAAAAAATAGAGTTAGTGTGAGAGGTAAAATATAGTTTACAAAAACAAAATTTTATAATAAAAAATTATAAAAATATTTTTATAATTATATATAAAAAATTATATTTATATAACCTGTTATTTATCGCCCAACCCGATTCCATTTTTTCCTTGGATTTAGACAAACCTCTCCCATTAAATTGAGGTTGGGATGATGGAGTTGTAGCACCCAACTAACTCCTGACATCTCGGTGATCAAGAAAGTGTGCCTTGGATTGAGACCCATTTTTTCAGATTTGATGCTCAGACCACATGCTTCAAAAGATTTTGGGTGTACGTATGTTTTTCTAATTTAGTTTTAAAATTTGTGATGTAACACAATTGTTTTTGAAAGGAGAAAAAGATATACACATTTTGTATTTAATTTGGTATTACAGCTTTGGTCGATGAAAATTGATTATTACCAAACGCAAAGCATTGATCTAATTTTGTAATATCTTAGAGACCGATGTGACTTTGTAAAGGGAGGAGTTAAGGAGACTATTTCGTCACCTTGAGGATTGCTTATGACACCACGAACGGATTGAATTGAAAAGAGAAATTAGACATCCCCAAAAGCATTTGCAACTTTATGAGTATTTAGAGTACGACGAGGCCATTCGTGATTCCAAGGATGAGCCTTTGGAGTGCGACAATTCTGATCAAGATTCTAAGAAAGAGACAAGAAACATGTAAAAACAAAAAGAAATACTCCCTCCATTCCAATTTTATGGTCCCATTTCTCCTTTATTTTGTTTCAAAATATAGTTTCATTTCTCTATTGGTAATTTAGTTGAAAAGTTAGTTTACTAAAATACCGCTATTAATTACATTTTTCCATTATTTTTGACATATAAAATGTATTATGCTTATTCAATATTTTTTTACAATATAATGTATTGACTAGGATAGACAAAGAATCATTCAAACATCTACACCATCTTCGATACATTTATACACTATAAAACCTTTGAACTCTATTAGAGTATACAAATAGTCATTCAAACCTTTTCACATTCTCCCTTATTTCCATTCTTGGAACTATTTACATTATCATGAGTTGTAGAAAATGAATACTAATATTAATTATGTGTATATTTGTAAACAATGAAAAATATTTTTAATTTCAACAACATTAATTGTAACTTTTTAATCTGTGTGAAAATAAGAAATGTGATTATTAAATTAGGACGGATGGAGTATTATTAAGGACACAGATTGTCTTTCCGAAGAATCACAAGTTGATCAAAACCTAGCTCCAATCTATGATGAATATGAAGATGACGACCATGTCAACACTGCATGCATGAAGGCACGAAAAAACTATGGAACATGTTAGTGTCGTCTTGGCAAATGATAATATGTGTACAGATCAATGCGATAAAAACATAGTGCCAAAGTTGGATGAAAACAATAAACATATTGACTCTATTGACTCTTAGAAACTTAATTTTGCGGGAGTTTCTTTATCACCAATGTTGATCTATTTTTGCTAGCCTTCTCAAGCAATTTTTCAAATAAGGTTTCAAGGTAATTGATTTCAATTTTTTTCTTTTAAGAAAATATGTTAGTATGAGGATTTATGAAGATAAATCATCACAATTCACACTTTTCTACTTGTTCCTCTTGTTACACACAAGAAAAGAGTGGTAATCATTCAAAAGTGTTTAAAATTTAAATTGCTTTTATGCTGATCGAAACTCTGGAATGAAAATTTTAACTCGAGCACTAGTTGGCGTGCATAGAAAGCGCATGAAAACCGAATTTATTCACAGTTTCAAAGTCAAACCAAAATGAAAATGAAAGTAACTAAATTTGAGATGTTTTGGATCAAATTTGGAGGAGTTTCTTGATTATTTGCCAATATTTTAATTTCTCATACCCGAACTTAAAATATAAATTTGTTAAATTTATGTGTCCATATAACTGCGCCAACAAAATATTGGAAAAAGATATGTTTGCATAGATATACAAAAGATTTATTTGTGATCAACTGCATTTTTTCAGATCAATTAGCAAGAATAAACAGGAGATAATTTTATGTGGAAACCATGAAAGAATACATTCATCCGACTTATACTAACAGCGGACATCATCTTCAATTTGGAGTCAATCAACTCGCCACATCTCGCTTATCCATTGGTCATTTTTAGATGTGGATGGTTTCTAAATGTATTACATTGATAACTATAATTAACATTTTTCATGCAACTGTTGAGATTTTATTAAAACCCAAGCTAATAATGAATTAAGTATTTTAATATTTAAAATTAAATCACTTAGGGAGAATATTATGAGTAATGTCTTATTGTCATTTATTAATGAATAAGTATGTGCCTATATTCTGTTTAGTTGATGATGTAGTGTGTGGTGTACAGTTTATACACAGAAGATGAATAATCGGTTCTTATCTAATATAAGTTTTATATTTACAATGTTAGATGAAAAGGACACATCATCAATATAATTGTAATAAATAATTTTGGCAGGTATGTCTTAACTATAAGGCATGATATAATTCCAACTCCTCATACTATTGCATTTTTGTATTTTAAACAGAACCGCGTTGAGGTTATTATTTTTCTATTGACTAGATAAACAAATGGTTATACATATATTTATATTCTTAATCCTGATATTATTATCTAGACATATTTGGATAGTGTTTGTCTTTGATTAATAAAATAGTAAAATTATTTATTAGTTAATAAACTCAGTGGGTTAGATGGTTATATTATTTATATGGTATTTATTATTAATTGAATGAATCCACATCCTAGTGATAGGATTGATGTTACCCTCTTAATAAAGGTTATAAATTTTAATTGCATCAAACCTTGCTGGTGAATTTTGTAATCTCACACATCAAATATGTTAAGCGAAAGTTCTTAAAAAAATTAATATGCTTATTAAATAAAATTATTAGTAATTTAATTTAATAAGTGGGTATATGTAATCTTAACATGAAAAAATTAATAAATATAAATAACATGAAGCTCCAAATGATTAATTGGGATATGAGAAGAGACTTCAATCATAATTATTTAATGGTACTAATTATGATTTATATAATAAATATTTATCATGGTTGAGAGATTACTCCTTATCTGTATATGATAATTTTTCCTATATTTTTCCATCGTCCCTGATGTAGCCTATATAAGCATTCTTCATTGGTCAAATAAGAGTGTTAGACAATTCTTGAGTTTTTTATTCATATGGGTTAGGTGGGCCCCAAAATTACGTAATCGGTCCACCTATTCACATAATTACATAGATGATGTATTTAATATGATTCGTCATATCGTATGGCGAATTACTTAAAATATTTTACATAATTTGCCAACTCTAATGACAAATTATTTAATTTTTCAAGGAACCAAATTACCAAGATAAATGGCAAATTAGTTAAAATTTTAAATCTACAATTCGCCATTATAGAAGGCGAATTACTTATATTTCAAAAAATATTTATTTTGTTTGAGAGAGAGGGAGATAGATTGTAATGTCCCGGAAATTTGAATGAATTTTTTACTTTAATGATATTATTAATTT
>MKEJ01086255.1:0-10415 GCA_001753735.1 Embelia ribes | reverse complement strand
TCTCTTTCTCTACATCTTACCCTGTAAATTTCGTCTTCAGTCATGCGTGCTCTCCTCTGTCGTTGGTATGCACTATTACGTTCCCTTCTCGTTGAGTAATTCAATTGTTCTAAATTGGCAGCTATATGTTGATTTTCCATGATACCTATATGAAAAGATTAATAGACCAAAAGAATTTAATCGAGAAAATTTAATTTAAAAAAAAATGAAAAGTATGCATCAATATAATCCTAGCAACTAACTAAAGTGAAAAAATGTAATGAATCTTAATAAAAGAAAACTAATATCCTATAAATACACTTGTTTAAATTTGTGGAAATGAATAATTATTATGGTAACAGGTTCAAAATGACGTAATAGAAAGGGTTCATCACAAAAATATAAAGGCTTTGTATATTAAAATGAAAGACAACAATGAGAAATTAGAAGCCTATTGTAAATTTTCATTGCAAAATAGATTTCAAGTACAAAACTCACAACCAAGAAGACAATATGAATGCGAAAAAACACCCTCCAAAGGGAAGAAAAAAATTGTCAAATTAGTTGTTCATGCATCGGCATAGACCATTGAGCTTTTAAGGTTTTAAAAAAAGCATTGAACCTGAGAACTGATAAACTAAATACAAAATTTTAGTCATTCTGTTTAAATTAATAGGCTTATTTTAATTTTTGCTATCCTTGAGTGAGTTGCTCACTTTACTGTTAAATGCATGCTGCTTAGTCTTATTTTATTTTGTCATGACCTAATACATTTGGGAGGTAAGTTGCATGAGATCTCCATCCTAAGACTGTAATATCTTTTGCTGCAGCAATAATTGAGAAGATGATGAAGAATAAGAAGGATTATAAAGTTGTTGACATTATTTATGCTTTTGGGATGGAGAGTAGATTTCCTCCTCAGCCAATTTTGGCATCTTTTGTACAAGATTCTATTGAAACTTGGAACAAAGCAAGGAAAGCGCCTCTTGGTTCACTTGCTGCACAGGTATGCTTTATTTTGATTTTTTGTTATCACTATTTATAGAAACTTCATTGCGCTGATGGAAAAAAACATTCAATGATATATATATATACAGATGGACGCAAACAAAAGACATCTGGTCGATCTGAAATCTGTAATGGGATGTCTTAAAGAGCACAAGCTCAATCCCTCGGAAATTCTCCCAGATTTTCCTTTTACGGAAAAGATATCTACCCTGGAGAGAGAGATATCTGATCTTAAAAAGAAAATTGGAGATAAAGTGATAGACAAGAGAAGAATAAATGAACCCAAGCCTATAAGAAGGTTTGAGAGGATAGACGAGTGGAGAGGTGAAAAACGAGCCCGCTTTTCTGACCATATGCCAAGTCAGCACATGGACAGTGATTATCTGGACGGAAGGATCTCTTCGGATTATTTAACACCGATAAGGATGTTGGATGGTGCTTTCCCTGGTAACCTCTACCCTCCTCCGTACGAAGTTCACAGGCCATTGCCCGAGATCAGACATACTGGTGGCCTTCTAGTTGATAGCGTCGGTATGTTGCACGAAGATTTAATTTTAAGAGAGAGAGTCTTGGCAGAGAGAGCGGCTGCCCAGTGTTATCCTGAACCTTCGGCCCTTGGAGTTAATGGCTTGTTTAGGCAAACGGCTTCTGTCGAAGGATTTGCAGGAGAGTTGTTGAACCCATCAGGCATTGGTACTTCGAACCGAGCCTCAGGATCGGATCTTTATCATTTTGCCGATGCTGTTGCGGAGAAAGAATTATCTGGTGTTCCTCGGGCTGTGGTTCCTCCCCGTCAATCGTCTTACTTGTTTTGAGCTGATGAACTCCAATTTCATTTACCTCAAAAGGTGTGGTATTTTCCTCCAAAGTCTTTGCGCACAGTTTTTAGGCTTCAAGTGCTTTTTCACTTTTGAGATTGAGATTAGGCATAGCATGGCCATTTTGGTTGCACAAATTGGTTCAAACAAGTTGGTCTGGTACGTCTGAGAAAATGCCCTAGTATTGTAGTCATTAGCTTTGTGATAGTTACAAGTAATTATAATTTTGCCTTCTTTAAATACATTATTGTGCAGGTTCTAGTATGAATCTGATTTTTCAATTGATTGAAGCTGGTATACATTTTTTATGTTCAGAAATCATTTCTTCTTCCCGTGTTATAATATAACCACGACATTAAGTCATTCAATCACTTTCGTTGGTCTTATTTTTTAACGGTCCTAATTTATGTTGTTTTAAACTTCTGAAACCACTGGAAACAAGAATTATAACAAAATAATAGACACCGGGAAATTTCTGCAACAATACATAACCCATTTCCATGTTAAACTGCAATTACAATCCCAAACCAATGGAAGACTCGACTTTCATCATATTGAGTTTAAATTCCCAAATGACCATTTGAAGGTGTGATCCTAAAACTATAAACTATAACCTTTGCTTTAATCTTGGTATAAAGAATGCAACAATCTGTCTTCCTTCCTGTTTCTCTAGTATAATTTAGAAGGAAATAAATAATCAATGGATTTGTAAATTCTGAATAAAAAAAATCAGCTCGGCCACCAAGTATTCAACCCTTAACAGCTCTGCGATGAATCAACTTGGCTCCAAAGAGCCTCTGCATAAGCCTTCTCGTCTGCATGTTCCTCCACAACATAGCTACTAGCATCTAAAATTTCCTCTTCCTCATCTGGCATCTCCTCTTCTATGAATTCTTCACCCACAAGTTCCTCAGTGAGTGATTCTCTCTCTTGCCATCTGAGCTCTGCATAGGCTTCTCTCATGGCCTGTGGTGTAGCTGGCCTATCACAGGGCCGATATTTTGGAGCAGGCACCACAAATGGCATAACAATGTCATCCAAATTCATAGTCTTCGTGTCTGATGGCGGAACAACAAATATGATACCTAACTCATAATTACAAATGTGCAGTCTCGAACCCAGTATAGAGTTTGTTTTCACAGCTCTATCGCCCACAGTCCTATTCGAATCAGAAAGTGGACGTCCCCAAGCAGCTGCACTAAAGTTATGTGAACCACAATATACCCACCCAAATGATGAAGCGTCTGTCTTAGACCGGAAACGTCTTCTAGCTACCTGTAAATTCTCTCTTCTATTATCTTCCATTTTGAAGTAAGAAATTTCAAGTAACCAAACAATGCACAAATTATCTTCAAATCCTAGAATACGGCAATTGTTAATTAAATCTCTTTTTTTTCCTCTCTTTTTCTTTCCTCTCAGCAGTTACTTTAACCAGGAATGGCAGTCAAAAAGAAAGTTGAACAAGGCACAATCAACTTCTTTGGACGAAAATAAATAGAAAGAAGAAAAAGATGTCCAACTCAATACAAACCAAAAAGGTAAGCATTGAAGATCTGACTTCGGAGCAATAAGATGCTTGCAGTAATTACCTTGACATGCATTGGATGATTAACTCTATCATATGGATAAGGAATCGCATCGTGAAGTATGCCTACATCTCGTAACCTGTACCATGTTTTCTGCAAAACAAACATAATCCAAATTGAAACTTGTTCAATGAGCATTTTACTTAAAATAATAGGTGAGCCGTTTAGCTATAACATGGAAAAGAAAGGCAACCTGTGAGAAGCATAACAGGTGTTTGGAAGCTAGGATTCCACAGCTTGCACTTTTCACCCTTTCAATTGTGGGGAAAATGATTCTCATGGATGGGTTTATCAACTCTTGACTTGCAGACCAACAGCCCCACTGCACATGCCAATAAGGGAAAATAGAATTATATATGTGGATAACTTAGTACACAAAACTCCCGCATTATTTGTCCGAGGAAAACTGAATTCAGGAAGATAATATTACATTTTGTGATTTTTAATATATGTTATGATACTGTAAATGCAAAGTTTCTTACATCCGGATCGGACTCCTCTGACTCGGCCATCTGCACTGATGTCTTTCCAGCAGCTGCTGAAAATGCAGCCAAAAACTGGGCATTGATTGCCCCAATTGAGGATGAACCTTGCCAAAGAAAAAATAATGCAAGTAAACTGGGCATTTGTAATCAAAACGAATGAATCTTGGAGAGAAGACTCACCAAATACAAAATCAGTTTCCAAATGTTCTGGCCATTTGTAACGACTTAAAACCTAAATAAAGAAAGATAAGATTAGTTTCCAGACTAAAGACAAAGAATAGATGAAGTGGCTGGCTCACTGACAGCATAAAATCAGGAATGCATACATAATCGAGAGCAGCATCTCAAGTCTCGACTAGGCTAGACCATTTTTATTTTCTACTTTTTTCACTGCAAGCCTAACAACTGTTGACACGTGTTTAAGGACGGGATCTTTGGTCAAACAGGAGTAGTATCCCCTACTATAAAGACAAAAAAAAAAAACCCTTTCTAATTCATCAACTTCAGCAATAGCATTATTACCTCATGTAGTCGCCAGATCCCTGTTGACCTCTGAATTGATGCGATTAATGAGCATATTGCCGAATAATGTCCAACATGTTCTTCTGTGGATATGTCTGAAAAAGAAGATCCCTGCTCGAAGACCACCAACCATGGAAAAATTTTCATTCATATGCTGATCATCAATAAGAATATAAAATGCTTACTTCACTATAGAAATGATCAAGAAAATGGTCATACATTATACCTGTGACACATACAGTAACATATGCACTTTGCTGGAACTCCCTTCTAAAGCCGCGGCAATAACCTCTTTTGGATAAACAAACCCAGAAAACCGGAACAAACCACTATCTAACAAGGGAGCAACCCATTTTGCGATATGCCTTGGTAGGAAACCAATTTGAACACAATCTGGTTTAATGAGTGAGCAAACAATTAGCATGTAGAAGACACTGTCACAGGACATTATTTTGTACATACATGAAGATTCATCTGCCATGGCCTCTAAGCATCACTGGGAAACTAGTAAGAAGATTCAACTTAAGCCCTTCCTTGTAATAAGTAGTAAGATTACTAAATGAGACTAGAATCACAAATATATATACAGGAAGTAAGTGTATGTACAACCAAAGGAAACGAATAAACATGCTGCATACCTTCCACCAAAAGCTTTTCAGGATTAAGAACGAGAATGCTAACTGCATTCACGTCTGCAGGATTATGTGCGTTTCTCCTTAAAACTACTTCCAACATCCCACTTGGGTTGTAACAATTCTGTATGAAGGACGCTAGTTTCTTAAGCTGTGTCCCATTGGAATCTGCTGACAAGCGGAAAAGATGGCTTAAACCAACTACACATGTTTCAATAGAACCCAGGGTCTCCACAATATTTGCCCCTTGGGAACACTGTTTACTTCGCTGTTAAAGCAACACAAAAGCCATATCAAACAAATTATCAAACAATATGATGTTAACACTACAATAATCTACTTCTCAATATTACTATATAGTAAATGAGGTTCAAAGAAAAGGACAGTAGGATATTTAAGGCATCTCTTTGGAAAAAGGAGATAATCACAAGCTAAAAAAAGACAAACAATTAATCGAAATGAATTGGCCACTGTAGTGACAATGATGAAAATTTTAACAAAATTAACTAGTAATTCACATTATATATTTATCAGGAGACTAAATACAATGTCGTCACAGCGTATTGCTGATTGTAAACTCTAGCAATTCAACTTTCCTAGTCAACTTATAAGCGCACAGAGAAACCGATACAAGGTACTCACAAATGAGAAATACATAGGTTCAAAGATAGAAGACGCTCTACGGGAATGAATTCCAGGTACTGAAGCGACAAGATGGCCAACTGCGCTCTTAAAGTCGTACTTTGTCAACTCTATGATCCAATGGGCCTGATTTGGTACATCAGCTATAAGTGATGCCATAAATCCAGCCAACTGAGCAGCAAAATCAGATTGTAAATCTTGATTTACATCCCCAGAAATTTGGGTGAAAAGAGATAAGTAAGCAGGTCTACTAGCACGAGGGAAATCTTGCCACCAAACAGTATTCGTGACATCGTTCCACTGCAGAATCCAAAACATATACAAAGTGGATGACAATCACAGAATCAATATTTTGCATGGATTTAACTAGCATTATATTGGAACAGAAACAAGAATCGTGAAAATTTCAAATAACTCCAAGAATTTCAATTACATGATAGTTAAAGATAAAACATAATCTGAAAAGAGGACCCAGCCAATTGAACTTGCTAAACAACAAGACGCAGAAAAACAATTACCAACAAAAAGATTCACCTGCTTGGACACCAAATTTGCTGAAGTAATGACTACACGGATGCTATCCTGTCTTTGTAACACAATCAATTTTGGATGATGACAAGCAATGCCTAATTTCTTCCGGTCATTACCGAAGGCTATAGCTTCTGGAAATGGAGGATACCTAAACATCATAATTGACTGCATTACCAAACTATAAGCAGTTCACATGCATCAACTTATCACCATCTTAAACCTTGTTTGCTTCATCAATTGGTAGACCTTTTAATTCTCCTTCGGGTCATTTATAAGCATAAGAAAATAACTTACACCACAACTAAATGAGGAAAATCTGAGTAGGGCATTGAGATTCTTTCTTCGGGGCGTGAACTCCAACACCTGTCACGATTGTGGCATGCAATTGTTACCGGAATGTGGACCGGGATCTCACAATATGACAAAAACCTGCAAAAATCACATGCAATAAGCCATAGTTTTTCACTTAAATAATCAAGATAGCTATATAATTTGATGAGTTGAACACAGAGATGGTATCAGGAACATACCATTTGATGTCGCTAGTAAAAGTAGCAATAAATATTCTTTGAAGGCTTTCCACAGGAGAAAGAAGCTCGGGGAGGGACACTACTACGCCATCATGGCCCGATGAACCAACACCTATTGATTGAAGGTGATTTAGATAAAACTTAAACCCAGGTGCTGGGATTGAAACAGCCCGATTCACATCATTTGAACCCCTACATAACTTGAAAGCATTCTCCTTAGCAACTGACTCCTTGTTCAACAACTCAATATTCTCAACTACGACATTATTTGCAATAGGGCCTACATGTTCAAATCCCGGTGAGTAGTCATTACCAACATTGACACATAAAGCATTTTTTTCCACTTCAGAAGTCAATGGTTTCTCCCTATGGTGTGTAATTAACCTCGATCCAACCTTGCCGGCCTTTAAAGCGCCATTTTCCGGCTCCCGAGCACCTTCTGATAAGATCTTTACCTTACCCGACACAGAATCTGAACCATTACGCAAATTAATACATTTCCTAATACAAAAAACAGGGTCGTTGCTATCTAAAATCCGCCTACACTGGCCTAAAAGCAAATTCAACTTCAAATCTCTACAACCCTGTGATCCACCTTTACAACAACTCGTGGGCACCCAATTTGCACCCAAAGAATAAACCTTTCCTTTAGAAACTTCCTCAACATACACAATTTTCTGCACAATGAACCCAATCCGAAACCCCAAATCACAACCCCATTCGTTACCACACACAAGTGCCACCTCATCACCAGCACCCAACTCAACAAACCCCTCCTCCTCAATCCTAACCCCATTCACAAACACTCCGTTCAACGAAGCCCTAACCCTACCAAACCACAACAAGCCATCGGATAAAAGCAATCTATGATTAACCGAATCGAATAAAATCTGGCAATGGGTTTTACTCACCCTGCTGTCCTCAAAGGCCGAGTCGCAGAATCGGCGTGTCCGGCCTATCGTGTGGGGCAGGCCCGGCTCCAGGCGGATCGAGTCCGATGGGGAGCCGGTGGAGGATGTTATCAGAGGTAGTCCTAGGGTTTGTATGTATGTATAAGCTTTATGTATAGGCGGAGATGATGGTGAATTCAGGGGATGATCGATACGGCGTCGCTTGGTGGCGACTAAATCGGAAATGTTTTTCATGTTAATGCATGAATCTAATCGAATAAATTGAAAATTGAGTAAAAAAAAAACAAAAAAACAAAAAAATGGGAGAAGTGATGAGGAAGATTTGTGGGGTTTCGCGGGATTTATAAAATATTTAATTATTGAACTGAATTTTTGTTTTCCCTCCTGATTTTTTCGTTAGGGCTTTTTTTAGTGGATGATTGAGAAGCATTGGACTTGGGCCTTTGTGAGAGAGTGATGAGGTCCAATAGATAAGCCTAGCCTGGGCTTTTCTCTTCCTTTGAAAGCCCCGAAGCGGGATGTGGGCCAGTGGGGCTGTTGCCGTGCCTTGCCGAGCCGAGCCGAGCCGAGGTGTTTGTCAACCCCTGCCAAGCATCCCCGAAGGTTGTGCAGAGGTTGAAAGTTAAACTCGGAACTTTGAATAAAAATACTAATATTCTAAATCAAAACAAAGTGATTGATTAAAATTAAATAAAAAAATATTTTATATTTAAAATTTTTAAACTTTCTTTTCCGAAGTTCCATTCCTTGGGCACTTCAAAATCCAGTTCGCCGGGCAGACACATATCAGGTTATCTTTTTAAACACGGTTGAAATTAAAAAAATAGATTTTTTTTGAAATTTAGATTAAAAATACTCTTAGTCTCGGCTATTTGAAAACCAATTGCCGGATATGCTTCCCTCGTCCCAAAATAATAACCTCGATTTGACCGTTGCAGGTAGAATTAATGATTGGACATTGTAAAGGGAAATCTATTTTGAACAACTATCATTTGTGTATTCAGGAGGAATAGGCAATACAAAAATTGCCACTCTTAAATTTATAATTTTATATTTAAATGAGAAATAATTCGACTCTGTACCCCAATACAAAAATATTGGCTCCACTGCTGTGCAGTACACGTAGTTACTACTAAATGCACTTTTGAAAATCGAATTGTGTACAAGGATTTAAATTTATTAATTTATTATTAGTCGATCTGAGATAACATGTATTAGTGAATGAGGAGTCTTTTCATACACTTGTGCTAATCAAAGCGAGGGAGTTGAATTGAATGTTCTCAATTTACTCAACTTCAAATTAGAAACACTAGAAGTAGGATTTATAGTTTAATTTAGAGATAAGTTTGGGGTTTTGGAGATATCAGTAGATTTATATATACTTGAGTAGTTAATTACTGACAAAGCAAAATAAATAACAATGAAGGCGAGAGCCTTGCTAAATGGTTGTTCGAAATAATGAACAATGAGTTCGGTAGTCCTATTTTCACAATTATGAATTCAAAACAATTGTGTTTGCGTGGTTTCTGATCAGGACAGTGAAAACTTTGGACAGACTAAATTTCTGAAATGCTCCGGATGGCTCAGCGAGCTTCTGTACTTCGGAGCACGTTTGAAATGCTTGATGCGGCATTCTTTGATGACGCTCAGGTAACACCTTAAAACTATATTATTTACTTTCATCTCTAAGTTCACCTTTTGAATACCCTTGTGATCAAATTGTGGCCTTTAGCTTAGTGTTTTGTTTATGATACGCTTATTCGCTCAACTGATCGGGATTGAAAAAGGAGCAAAAGAGTTTAACCTACCAATAATCAGAGAGAACCGGAATTGGTTGCTTCTTCTAACAGAGGGTTAAGTTATCCATCTTGTTTGGCTGTGATCACCTGTACTGAAGATTTAGCATATAAGCAGGCAAGAGAGGCTGATGAATCTCTCGAGAAAGGAGTTTACTTAGGTACGTATATATATATATATATGCTCGTCAACATCAAGTCAAGAAAGAATTAATTACAAAATCCATGAATAATGACATTATTTATATTATTTTGATGCACTATTCTGGTACTTAAATCAAGAGACAAAGTATTGGCATATTCTCAAAAATTTCTATAGAATTTTTATCAACAAAATTTGAAAATTTTTATTTCACTCTTCCATGCGCTTCACCTACATAAAACAATAGGAATTAGCCTTCTATATCAAAATTCATAAGTTTTAAGCATATTTACGACGAATTTTCTTGGAAAATATAATAAATGATAGAGGTTCTTCACAAAAGTTAAGTTATACCAAGGGCACTTTAAATGTAATTATGATTTGAAGATTTATATTGTAAAGTGACCCATTCAAAAATGTTATTTGACCTTGAGAAATATATGGAAAACCAAAATTCCAATTAATTGCATACCTCTATTATTGCAAAGCTTTTGACTTGGCATATTTGTGCATATTCATTGCACATGACATTAATGAATATATTCCCACAAAACATGAAACCATGCTCTTGTTCCATTATTCCTTTTCTCTGTCTTTAAAGCTGCCTTTTCCATGAAAATACAAATGGGATTGTTTTTTTTGTAGCTTTAAACTCAAATTTTATATTTCTGGCTCAAAAACTTAAATGAATTTAGTTGCTCAGTTTAAGCTAGAATTTTTTTACTATTTCAGACTGAAAATTTAAAAGTTGGATTCAAATTTTATCGCAAAACATTTTTTCGCTTACTTAAAAGCAACAACTAAACAAATTGTTAACTACCCATTAAGGTGAC
>MKEJ01086250.1:0-12861 GCA_001753735.1 Embelia ribes | reverse complement strand
TATTTTTTAAAATTTTAATTTTTTGTTGTACTCTCTCATTTGATCTCGATCAATAATTTAAAAATTGGTGGCCACGATTTTCCAGGCCCGGGCTCATGCCGGGCAGCTCCTTCTTTGCCAAATATAGCTGCTCATTATTTTATTTATTTTGTAACGAGTAAACTAAAATGAGTTAATTTGTTTGTTGAAAAATTGAAAACGAGTTCAATAAAGGAGCCGATAAGTACCTAAATGGCATGACCCGTTTAAGTATCAGACCAAATGACATCAAAGTGTTGAAAACGTAATCCAATAAATTCAAATTTAATTTTTTAACTCATATTTAATTCATTAACACCTCATATATCCGAGCATTTCTAAACTTAAAAGCTCATACAATATTTTCCTTGATTTAGTTTTTTGTTCGAATGATTTTCTACTCGGTGCAACATTGATTATAAGCTTAGGATAACTTAACGAGTCTCATTAAGGCACTTCTTAAGCACCTGAGCATTTTAATATTCTGCTAACAATACATGTTTATAAGGAACCCTATTAGTGGCTGTTAAGCACCCTTTAACATTTTGAGTATCTGCTATCTACTATGTTTATTTGGACCCTGATAAATACTTATTATTAAATATAAACAATATTTTCGTATGTATCATATGTCACTACATGTTACTTTATTCATTTTATAGCAACACAACAAGAAATAAGATAATTAACAATGCAATGAGAAGATTCAAAGAACATTAACCATAAATTGAAATTTTGTATTAAACTAAGTTATATTAATGATTCATCCCTTCCATAAAGGAAAAGTTTATGCTTTTCTTCATCTCTTTTTTCAACCTGCTTTCCGTTTTCATTATTTCAGAAAGAGGCATAATACCATTTATAATTATTTCGCCAACTTTCTCCACTACAAATGCATCTAAAAATGACCTTTTTAACTAATGCGTGTCTTTTGCTCTTTATTTAGCACTACAAGGCCTAAAAATAGCAATAATATTAAAATTTAATTGTAGAAAAGATAAAGGCACTTTATAACAACAACATAGTGTCACAATATCGTCACTATTATCTAAACAACCCAGAAAAAAAATAAAATTATCGACCAACTTACAAGTCGATGCTAGTGCACTACTTAGTCGTTCACTAATTCAAATCCTGTAGCATGAAAAACTAGTTTAGATGGTATATTAAAAGTATTAAGGTTTATATATAAATCACGCTAATGACAAGCAAATATGTACATTACTACTACTACTACTTCTTCTTCTTCTTCTTTTGGTTATTGTCTCCTGATTTTGTTATCTCCGACCAAATCATTGTTATTTTAAGATTGTACAAACCGTCCCACAAAAATGGGAAAGGATTGTCCCATCATGTACTAGGTGCAAAGTAACTAATCCTTGTACAACGAATTTGTTAATTAGTTTTAATTCTTACATTCTAACCTACTTAAATTATACATCGTTCCTTGTTCATATAGAGCTTGTTTGGTTTCAAATTATAACTCAAACTTTTTAGCTTATGTGCTTAAAGGTTGAATAACGTGTGATCGCTCAGTTTTTAAGTTATGTTTATTTGTTATTTTGGCTTAAAGAAGTTAAAAAATTTAAATTAAATGCATCCAATTTTTTTCTTAGTTATAAATAAGTTTATTTATTTGCTTAGAAGCTACAACCAAACGAATTCATAAACATATGCCATTGTGTTTTTGCAGGGGTCATGGTAACTATCATTCCTTGAAAGAACAAGTTATATTGCAAAATGTCGCACAGAGTTTGCATACCGATTTGGTCAGAAGCTTGCATCAAATGCGAAAACAGGAGATAACCTTTAATGGTTGTTTACCACATATTTTCTCAAATTGAATTTTATTCACAAGTTTTTGGCATCCGAAAGGTCATCAGGCTGATAATGGACCGAACCATATTTAACACAACTCACTGTTAACTTATATAATGTTAAAATGCAAAGTTGTGTCCACAAATAGCAAGTGTAAAGTCCCCAATTTAAACTCATTATTGCCAAAAGGAAAACAAAACCACTCCAAGAGTATCAATACCCTTAGCTTCTTGTCACAGGCTATTCATCAATAATTCATTACAACAAGTACACGAAAAGAAAAGTACATCATACAAAAACTAACATCAGTTGGACCGACACTGAAATTTTGTTCGGATCCAGCATTTCGACTAACCCACATCCGTGTCATCATTGATACAACATATACAACACGAAAGAGGTAAAAACCTCACTGGTCAAATGACAAGAAACATACAAATACACGTATTGCTGCTCTTTTTTCCCTTTCTTTTTTTCTTTTGTCCAAAATCACATCATCTGATACTTGGGGTTAAATGCGAGTGCCTCTCTGTAAATGAGCTCCTTCATTTGTTCCTCGGTGAGGGCATGCTGTTCAAAGTCGAAGCTGAAAGGAGTCAAGCAGGTTGGTTCATCACTTATATCGTGGAGCGATGTCAAGTACGGATGAGCTAATGCGTCCTCAACTGAAACCAAAAACGAATCACACTTCAAAATTCAGCAACATTATGAAACCAAAATCAAAATAACTGAATTGTTTTCGAATGTTAAGAAACTTCAATGAAAAGCTTTGGCAACACCTTTGCACATTTCTCAGTCCTACTCACGTGCAGGATCGCCAAAAGTTTCAGTGGAAACTTGTATGAAGTTAATAAACAAAAGAAATATCTAAACAAACAATCAAGAGATGTATCATAAAACATGGACATCGTGTGCACTAATGCATGACACGATGAGCTTTATCTTTACAGCCTTCAAATCTAAGAAGACTCGTGATGTTAGTAAATATAACCAGGCTGTATATATGCAAACATTTGGTTACATGGAATTGGCAAAGCTGAAACAAGCTCACCGTAATGTGTTTTCAGCTACCATTCAAGTTCCTAGAAATCTAACAAATCCAATCCTTCCCTTTATATTAAGACCTTTGGGTGCTTTAGTTCCTACCCACAGCACCAACTAATGATGGGTGCCATGAGCTACCCTTTGGGCATAATCGTATTGTTCCTTGAGATATTAATGGACTTTCTAAAGGTGGAGATCTTCCTTGGTGAAAAAGGAAGAGGCCCAAGGTAGTGGGTGCTACTATCAATTGATGAGGTGCAATATACATGTAGTAGGTGTTCATTGATGGATGAGCTAAGACGACGGAGGCAGTAATTTTTTGCTTCATGTATGCTGCACTACCCACCCCACACATCGGGTTTGTAGCAACATTATAAGGAAAATGACAAACAAGCAATTTATTTCACCATCAAAACCAGCGACTTGTTATTTTATATCACAACGTGCTAGCATCACAAAATTAAATCACATGATGGTGCAATTGCATGATAAAGATAGACCTATGCGAATAAATTCACTAAATAATCTCGAAGCACAAATTTGCATTACACTACAGGACAAGAGTTACTTGTGCTATGCAATTAGCATTTTCTCAACAAACCTAAAAACTTGGGCAAGACTTAAAAGCAATAACCTGTGATTCTCCGTCTAGGATCAAATGTTAACATTTTTTCAACAAGATCAATAGCAGCTGGGTGGGCAATCGGGAACCTCTCAATAAATGATTGCCGAGGATAAGGTGGAAGTTGCCTGATGTATCTCTTTGCGTTCTCATTTAGAAATTCCAATTCAGCGTCTGATGGGGTGCCAACCAACTACAAATATGGGACAATTTATAATTGATCATGCACGTTTCTTGGATGTGTACTTGTATATAAAACATTCACTACCTTTCGTTGTTCTTTTGAAAAATCTTAATTTAAGGACAAAAAAGATACGGTTGGAGAGTAGTTGATTGTAGTTCCATGTCCTTATATGTATGGTAATGGTATAATATGGTGGCAAAATGAGAAGAAATCACTTCTAAGCACAACTTTGAGGCCACGGGTACGAGTCAATTGCATGCTTTTACGTCTATGAGCTCATATGTGCCCCAACAATTTCTTTCCAGAGAACGGTTCCATCTTTCATTGCAAAGATGATGAGGTAGAATAGTTCAAGTTCGAAAAAGATAAACAAAAGGGGGGAAAAGCAAAAGCAGAAGCACCCAGTGAAAAACATTACCAAACTGGCCTCGATACAGTTTCCCCAGACAGCCAACTGAAGACAATTCATAGCCGTGGAGAATCCAACTGTGAGTGGTCCCTATGGCCTAGCAATACAACTAAGTTTGAGGCACAATTTACTCAAATAAATACTTAAGAGTGTCACAATTTATCTTGGACTAGAAGGTATAATACTTAAGTCCGAACTCTTCAAATTAATCGTATATTCTTCAACCATTTACTCGCTACTAGCATGCAGTTGGAACATAATTAAAAAATTTCAAGACTTCTGTAGACAAAGAGTGTGGATGCATTTAGTGATTTCTTTTGCTAATATGTAAGGGAAACTAAATTTACCATCTCGTAGATATACCCTCCCATACCAGACACCAAATGATGAGACATGAAGTAGCTAATAAAAGCTCAGAATTACAACTTTATACAAAAATCAAAGAAAAATAATTGGACACGAACTCTGAGGAAAATTAACCTCCATAAGTAGACGTAACTGGTGCACATGATCTCTGCCAGGAAACAAAGGCTTTCGATCCATCAGCTCCATAAATATGCAGCCTACTGACCACACATCTATGGCTGAAGAATAATCAGAAGAATTCAACAATAGTTCTGGTGCCCTATACCATCTTGTAACGACATATTCAGTCATAAAATCGGACTCAGAGGTGACACGGGCTAGTCCAAAGTCGCAAATTTTAAGGTCACAATTGGCGTTCAAGAGAAGATTGTCAGGCTTCAAGTCCCTGTGCAGCACATTTGCAGAATGTATGTACTTCAACCCTCGAAGGATCTGGTAAAGGAAGTACTGCATAACCAAAAAGGAAAATGATAATCAGGCTTACTGATATGGTCACGAAAAAAGAACTGACCAAGAAAATATCACTTGAAAGATGTATCAACCAAATCAAGGAAGAAGACACTTAGTAAAGACACTCCTATGAACTCTGAATAAAACCATCAATAAATTAGCCATATCCTGGAATTAATCAATTAAAGGGCTACGGCTTTGGAGTGCAGGACATAGGGGACAAATAAAATGCAATAGATGAGAATCAACAATCTTAAAATATTAATTCCTGAAGTAAATCATACTAGTCCCTGAAGCATGAGGTGCATCTCATTTACACACACAAAAAAAAGCTTTGAAATGTCAAATTGTATCTACCAAAGTATTCGTTACCAGGAAGTGAACGAATCCGTTCTTCTGAGGTGAGACAAAGGCAGCTAAGCACAGTAAAAAGGAAAAAAATGTGAAACATTAACAAACTGAGTATGACTAGATTATATTCAATTGCAAAGCTAGTAGAGTAAAAACATACCACACTTCAACCACATGCAGCTTGGCAAAAGGTGTGAATACAGATATACCAGTGCTTAAGAAATCAAGAAAATGCTTTTGAAGGAACTAAATGTCAACCTGGCAATGCTCTTCTGATAAATTTTGATTAGAACGTATAATTTGACGGAGATCAGTATCCATAAGCTCATATGCAATGTAAACGTCATTGAATGACTCCCTTTGTGGTGGGGGTATTATGTCTCTAATGGCAACAACCTGCAAAATAGAAGGCAAGATATGCAAGTGTATAAAATTGACTTTTCTTCTTCCTTACATTTGATGATGAGAGATGGACTATTGAAGTACTTGCATTTCACAACCGCATTTCAATTGCAGGGAGCCTAAACAATATATGGTGGAGAATTTCATCAAAAGCTCAAGCTTTTAGAGTAAAGGTCAAATTTTTCATAGATAATGTTAAACAATGTTTGACCATCAAGTTTGGTATCATACTATATGATTAACATGCCTCTTCTTTCCCACAACTTTAAAGCTCGTAACGACAAGCCATCAGTCAGAATGACTAAAAAGTATCGAATTTTGACCATACCCATAGTAAGGAAAAGATTTTAAATTGCAATGTGTTTCTTAGAAAGAATGTAAAACACATTATAAATGTATATGAGTAACAGGAGAGTAGGACACAGATTTAGACGTACAGAAAGAAGTATAAATATCTAATGTTGACGAGGTCATCAATATGAAACATAATATGTGCACCCTCAAGTTTATAAAATTAACATGTCTCTTCTTTTCATCGATTGAGACAGTAGCCAATATTGCCAATTTCTATGATCAAGACACAATTTTTCCCATTACATTATCCCTAAATGCAATAGAATCAAAAAGAAAGATATTTGATCTCTGTCATACTGTATAACTAATATTTCTCTTCTTTCCCTTAATTAATTCGGGTAGTAACTACAATGCTGTTAACCGGAATTGCCTACATATATGATCATGGAAACAATTTCCCCCATTTTCTCATCTCATTTACACCAAACTACAACAGAATAAAAAAAAGATGAAAATATTGATCTCTGTCATACTATGTAACATTTCTCTTCTTTCCATCAATTAATTGTGATAATAACTACAATGATAATTAGCTACATTAATAATCAAATAAAACGTTACTCTCTGACGTTTTCATGATCCAGATGGCGAAGGAGCTTGATCTCCCGTAGAGTCCTCTTCGCATCGATCTTATTATTGAATGCATTTGCGATCTTCTTGATTGCAACATTCTCGTTTGTCTCCGAATTCAAAGCCGAACTAATTCGACAAAGAAAAAAATCAAGACAACAATCCGTAAGGATCAAACACCCCCAAAAAACTCACATATACATATAAACATGCCTATATACTTTGAGAGAGAAAAGATACCCAATTAATCCTTCATATATTGTAATACCATAAGCTATAATCGCCTATATTGACATCAAATACATTATTTTCCCCTTTCCCCGTTCTCATATTTTCTGACCACCAAACAGAATATTCCAACAGAACATATACACAATCACCAAAAAATTCATTCATGTATTACAATTACATTAGCTAGAGTTGCAAATTGATGATCAAGAAACGATCTTTCCGCACGCTCTGTGAAAATTTCTAGTCACCCGAGAAAGTTACTGTAACATTTCTATAAATCTTTAAACATTTAGAAAGACTGGTGGGAAAGATTTATCTCCCCACTTTCTCATTTGAGAAATTAAAGGGAGGGGCCTTTAGAAAGACTGTTGTCAATGCTCCAAGGGGAAATGCTCTAAAAACCGATAGAACAATCGGTAATACACAAAACCCACAAATAAATCCATCACAATCACACACACACAAATATATACATACATATAGAGAGAGAGGGAGAGAGAGGGAGGTTAGATGATATATATACCAGACGATGCCGTATGCGCCTTTGCCAATGGGCATGATTGGGGGCTTATATTTCGCAGTCACTTCGAATATATTCCCAAATATATTATACTGTATGAACCTCCCCCCGTGGCTCATCGTCGCCGGTATCTCCGCCGCCGAAACAGCCGGAGTAGCCGCCGCCGCAGCTGCCTCCGACATCACCGTGTCGTCCATTGGCTGAGCCGATGGCTCCATCTCTCTCTCTCTCTCTCTCTCTCTCTCTCTGCCGGAGATGAAAAAAGCCTAACTTTTGAGATTGATTTTCAGTTCTGTTATTTGTTTGTTAGGTATATAAAAGGGTTAATTACACTGTCCCCCATGCGGTTTCTGAATATTTCAGAATAATCCCAAAGATATTTGATATTACTAGGATTGCAAATGAACCGAACCGATAAAAGCCAAGTGTTGCCCTGTTTAGTCTCGGTTCGTTTGTCCAAAGGGTCTTCTCAGGCTAAGGCTTATCTACTTAACAAGCCCAATTTTTTTGAGTTGGAGTTAAGTCCGAACATGTTCGTAAACATTTGGTTCTTTTGAATATATAAATATTATACTTATTATTAACCCATTAAATATTTAAATAAACATTATTAACTTGAAACTCTTATAAAATCGTTAACTAATAACCACGTATTAGCAGATAAATTAAATATTTATGATATTATATAATTTTTTATTTTAATTATAAAAGAAAAAAAGTATTAAAATTCATTCAGGTAAGACGGCATAATTTTTTATTTTTTGGATTAATTTGAATTATTTGTCTTTATGTATGTAAATTAACACTTCTAATTTGAAATTTATATGTAAAAATATGTGCATCAAATGAGCCCAAGCTATTAACGAGCCGAGCCGTAGATTATTCAAACTAGATTAATTTATTTAACAACTATTTTTTTGTTCAGACTCAAGTCATTTATAAATGAACGAATCTGAGAAAAACCTTTGATGTACTGAGTCCGAACTTATTTATGAACGGTACTATTCATCTGCATCCCCGGATATTGTGTTTTTCTACAATTAAGGCTACAAAGTTTGGCTCACGTGTAAAAAAACTATATTACACTTCACTTTTTTTATCTTATTTTCTTCATTTTGAAACTCAAAATTAAGAAAACTTGAGAATACCATCTTATTTAAAGAAAATATTTTACTGTTACATATAATTATACAATTTATTATGATGAAATTAAAAAGCTTGAAAACTTGTGCTAAATAAAGGGGTAAATTGATGAAATTATAGGCCATTAATGGAATTTAATCCGCCTCTCATACTTTTAAGATTGTTTTAAATTTCTATTCATGTATGTTTCTTTCAACCCTTCAATGCTAAAACATTACACAACACTCCAATTCGGGTTCTGCAGTGGTTGCATATATCACAAGTTAGATTAAAACAGTAACTTCTGCATAAAAATCATACACAAAAACGGATCCCGGGGCTATATAGCAGTGTTGCTGAGCAATTCCTATCCAGTGCATCATGACTGCTGCTTTTCAAATCAACGTTTGAGATTAAACAAAATTATTTATTTATTTATTTTTCGAAAATTTATATATTTAATTTCAGCCGCTGATTCGAAAATCAGAAGCTGTCTAACACCACTGCCAGGTAGCCCGTCCCTTCCCTAGAAAAGCCTATATTGTTCCGGAAAATTTTGGTTACTGATCCATTAATTTTCTAAATCAATATTCATGCCGTAACTGCAAAGTCCATTTTATGTACATGTGGTATTACATACGAGTTAGAAACAAGCATAAGTTATTTTAGTTTATTTTCTAATCATTAGCCTTGTTTTTAAAACAAATTAGTGACAACTCAGACATTGGTAATAATAGCTAGTTGGGTTAAAATTTTGACAGTATTTGAATGTCGAATTTTAAAATTGAGCTTTATTTTTTTTAACTTCAATAAATTGAAAATTTTAAGTATAATGTATACAATTCTTTTTATAATAAGAAATAAGTTATCATTTTTGCTTAAAGCGAAACCAAAAGTAGCATAAGTATATGCTCCTTTTGAAAACCACTTCAAGCATAAATTTAGTTTTTCACTTATAAGAAAATATATACTTCCAAAATTATTTTCACCAAATCAGTTCGCATTGAATGAATATCAAAAAGGGTATCTACAATTTTGAGGTTGACTTAAAATATGTTCCAAATTTTGAAGAGTAGAGAAATACAAATTTTGATGGCTCTAGATCGGTGTAAAAAATATTTTGAGTCACTAAGGTTTGTTTGTAATTTTGAACAAAAATTATTTAATTTTTTATGCCCAACAAAAAAATTGGAGGTATCTAACATAAAATTTTCCAACTTGATTAGATTAAAATAATAAATATGCCCAACCTTAAAGCTGCGTAATCAAATATAATGTAGCTTTTTAAGTACAAAAACAAATAAGTGGAAGGTGCAATTCCATCATTTAACAATTGAAACGTTATATTTAATGGGCAATTTTATTAGCATTCATCATTTTATTTTTGGCACCACATTACTATTGACACTCTTCTATCCTATATTATTAATATTATTGGTATTACACTAATAAAATTTAATTTAATTTTCTATTGGTATTACACTAATTGCTTTTCATCTTCTTCCTCTAAATCCGATTTTTTGCCATCAAAATACTCTCTTTAATATATATATTTCATACCATTTGAAATATTTTAGTGAAGATTTTGATAGTCAATGGACCATCATTAGAAGATAATAAATTTTCTTCTCAATTTTCATGCTAAAATATTATTCAACAGAAGTAATATACATACATATATATATATATACATATCATCTTAATTTGTGTCTATTTTATCTGAAGTTAGAATTTGCTCAATACCCACATCCGAATTGCTGAATACAATTGGCAGAAAATATATGCCACATAATTCGCCAACTAAAATGGCAAATTGTTAGTTTTGATTTGAATTGTATTTTTTCTTGAATACAATTCGCGGAAAACAGGTGACGAATATATACCACATAATTCGCCAACTAAAATGGCGAATTATTAGCTTTGATTTGAAATCCGAACTCAAAAACCTAGGATTTTTTTAAAAAGCAATTCCCAACATCATATGCTAAATCATAAGAAATTTAAATGGTAATTCACCATATAAAATGACGAATTAGAAGTATATATAATTCACCATTTGTTTTGTATGCATGTATTCTATTCTATAAGGTAAATGGATTAAACTTTTTTAATAGTATGCATATGTGCTATTATCTAATTTCTATATTTTCTCGCTCCCTCCTTTTAGGAAATTTATAGTAATTGAAAAAATGCTGATTGTCCCATTTATTGTTTCTTTAGAATAATTTAATTTTAAAATAGTTGAAAACTAAATCCATTACCTTTTCAAAATATAAGGACATTTAGTAATTCAATTGACACAATGGGAACCAAATAGAATTGTTGTTAAACCTATAGGGACCATTTATATTATAAATAAATAATCTATTCTATCTATACTATTATACAAACCAACATAATTTGAGCGGTTAAAAGTTAAGTCCCGTCCAACTTCTATTATTTCAATTTTACCCTCGCATGTATGAGTATGTATAATTTATAAGAAGTGCGGAAACAATTTATAAGAAGTGTGGAAACAACTTCTAATTTCTATATTTTCTCCCACCTTTAAGGAAATTTATAGTAATTGAAAAAAATGCAAATTGTCCCATTTATAATTTCGTGAAAATAATTTATTTTTAAAATATAAGGACAATTAGTAATTCAATAGAAATTACAGGAACCAAATAGAATTATTGTTAAATCTAGATCATTTATGGTATAAATAAATCACCTATTCTACCTATTTAATATATAAAGCTGGAGTATTCAAAAGCTGTGGGGTTGCTTCAACAATTTAATGTTTCAAAAACACCCCTCTCTATTTTTCAATATTACGAAAATTAAACAAATTGATACTAGAAAATACAGTTTTTAAAAGGGTAAATTTGTCAATGCACCATATACCCACTTTCCATACTACCACTTTTTTTCACACGTATGTTTTTAACCGTCCATGCCTCCTCTCAATTCACACCTTCTCTTTTCTCTCTATTTATCTCCATTTCCAACCAAGAAGTTTTTTTTTTAAGCTTTGAAACTAAATCGGTATGTGAATTTTTAATATGTAGTTATCGATATTGTATATTTGTGAAGAATATCGCACATTTACCGTGTATATCACTGGGCTAGTACAAATTAAATACATGATGATCAACATAATATTTCATAAAAACCAAACAAAAAACAAAAAGAGAATAAAAAGCTCTATGGGATACTGCTGCTTCAATCGATAATTAGTATGACCGGGCAAAATTCTATTATCACAATCGGTAGTACCATCTGCAATCGATATAGTTAATTACTACCATCGGTAGTAATTCTTCTGACAATAACAAATGGTTGCTTTCAAATGACTATTATTAGCATCGGTATGATTACCATTGGATGTGTGGTTACCAATACTACCATTAATATACAATTATATAATTAAATACTATTTCATAATGCCAAATATGTTATATTTTCTTGTATATATATTCTTTCGATAATCAAAATTTATTGTGAGATTTCAAAATATATTATATTTTCTTATATAATGACATTAAATATATTATTAAATTTTTAAGAATAATATTTTGTGACTTTTTTAATTTATTTTATTTGTGTGATAAATTAGTAAATATTATATTATTGGTAGTACCATGGTATGATAGTTACGCTTAAAAACTATCACTAATAGTTGTGCCATTACTATTTTTTATGGTAATTGATAGATATTTTTAAAAAAAATCATATAATATAATATAATGTAGTGTACGGTAAGATAAAAATTTCTATCATTACTACCGTGCCAAACCCTAACAATTAGTTAAAGGTAGGACCACAAAAAAACATTATGTTAGGTGAGCGGATTTAATATACTTTTTTATTTTACGTTACAAAAGGTTGGGATATGTACATTTATTTAATAAAGTTCCTATAATATATTAATTTTTATTTAAAATTCATTTTGGAAGTTTACATTGATAAAAACAGCCAAAAAGTTCGAATTATACCTATATTCTACCGGAGTGTAAAAGTTACAACTTACAAGTATTTTTTTACTAAGTTCCATTTTAACCCAATGACAATGCGATACTATTACTCAGGTGATAGAGTTTACAACAAATTTATAAGCATAACGTTCTAAAGGAACGTATACTTTTTTGTTTCTTTCTGTTTTATTGAGTTATAAATAGTATCACTTGAATAAGTTAATAAAAATGGGTATCCTCAACCTATATGCGTGAAAAATAGTATAATCTATCATTTTTTACGTGGTTATATAGTTACTAACAAAAATACATGTGCACTGCCCGTGGTTTATAAATTGCTACTTTAGAATTTTTTTTTTATTTCTTTTTAAGTATTCATTTAGAAAATCAATAAAATATTAATTTTTTTTCCCAATTTTACCCATTTTAATTGATTAGGGTAAT
>MKEJ01086248.1:0-15874 GCA_001753735.1 Embelia ribes | reverse complement strand
AAAAAAAAAAAAGAAAAATAAAAAAAACTACAAGCAACATATACAAAACACCAATATATAATAAATAGAAACAAAATATGTAAGACATTGTTGCACAATGAATACAAACCGAAAGCTTCGTTTTACCAAAAAAGTATTTAATTTATTGTGATATAATAAATCCAAATTTAAAATATAAAAAAGTTCATGTAAAAAAAAAAAAAAATAGTCATAGTATAAATTATTTAAATTATAAAGTAAAAATTTAAAATTTGTTAATTCATTAAATAAGATTTTCGATGAAATAGCTAAATTTTAATCTAAAAACTTGAACTTAATTAAATATTGATTTTTTTATACAACTCATTTCTTGCTTGGGGCATTTTACTAGTAAGTAATAAAAAGAGTAAGACAAAACTTAGTAGGGTTAGATTTGACATTTTATATTTGATTCAATATTTTAAAAGTTACTTTTTGACTGTCTAAAACTTTGTGCAAATGGAAATGGGACAATTATCTTTGGACGGAGGGAGTATGATATAATTCATTAAGTAACATGAGTATAAAGCACAAACTATTGTTGGTGAAAAAAAAATCATATGTTGGGAAAGTATTAAAGATATCACTCAATTGTATTATTGTACGTGTTTTCCCCCCACTTAAATATTGTGAGAATTTTGATGGAAATTTTGTGCCATAAGAAGTGCCCAACTCCTATCTTGTTAATGTTATTTAAGTAGTGTGGTCGGTAGATGTCTCATCTCTACGTGCCATCATGTCAGCAGGTCAAATGCATGATCAAGTTTGTTATGTCTCTTACTTTGCCTTGTCTGGAGGAACATCTCTCAACCATTCAAGGTCAATGCTCCCATGATCTCTAGCCACTCTGTTGAGGAAGTCCTGCATTATTCAGCGGGCAATATCATCATGTTTGAACTTGGTAAAAAATTTAGCATTTACCTTGCAAATTATAGCTGATCTTTGTCAATTTGGAAGGTCGTGTAATTAGACTTGTATTTGTACCTGGATTCGTTCAGAGAGCATGTTGTTCATTCCTCGTATCTTAATAGAATTAGATATCAAATTGACATCTGAACATCTCATTGCTTCATAGTCCATGGAGTCCGACGCGTCCATGCTTCTCTCTTTTCCTTTACCATTGGACTGCACTGTTTTTCTCAAGCTATCCCAGTCAAATGGCTCTCTCTTCTCTTTCTCATGCTTTTGGCTCGTGTTCAAATTTTTTGCACTCATCCCAACATTGGTCTCGCCAGAAAAACAAGCTTGCACCTTTGCATGCCCATCATTTGTTCTGTCACCTAAGAATACTTGTTTATTGGCTGCTGCAGTTCCCTCTTGAATGTCAAAAGTTGGTCCTCTGTGCTTTGAAACATTTGGAACTTGATCTCGGGAGCCACTTTTCATAGTAATAACTGGTTCTACGGGTCCACTTGGATTTTCAAACCCTTTGTGTTCTGATTCATACATCTGAGATCTTTGTACTTGATGAGCATTTGAAGAAAGTGGTTCCTTTCCAAACCAAGGTTCTAGTTGTGCACTGCTCTTCTGCACTGTTAAGTGCTTTGTTAGAAAAGCAAAAGGATCAATATTTGCAGGAGCTCTCAAGGGGAAAGAAGATCTGTATTCTTCTCTTGTGAGGCCACTATTCTGAATAAATTTTCCTCCATTACTGGAATCTTCTGCTTCTGAATTGGATCCCGAGGAGGATTGGTTCTCTCCATTGTTGTGATGAACAGAGGAATCGGAGGAATTTGGTGATGAGCTGGCATTTCCCTCAGTTATTTGGTTTGGTTCAGTTGCTAGTCCCATTTTTCCTGTTCCCAAAGATCCAAGGTATGTTTCAGATGTTTGGCTGTAGATTGGTTGCCTAATAATTTTCTCAATACATCCTATGGTTCCATTTGGATATAGTCCCTGAATTTCCGGTTCTTCAGTTAATATGCTTGTTCCACTTTGGTCAGGGGTGGCTAAACCCAGAGGGAATTGTGCTGCAAGAGCCATAAATGCAGAGCTGGACATAACGGAAAGTAAAGACAGAAGGTCAATCTTTGGTAGTCAGTTTACCTAGTTACATACAGCAAATGCTATTGAATATACCTGGAAAGTTGGTCTGAAACATTCTGAGTGAGAAACACTCCTATTATTGAGTCAACTACTGATCCTTTCCATGGGGAGAAACGTCTATCTCCTGTAAATATATACTTTTGTTATTCGTTATATATGGGCATCTCTATTAATTTTAGTAGAGTATAATAACAGGAAAAGTGTGCATGATGTTTTGAACAAAATGGAATTGCATGCAGGTGGCAGCCTCTAATAATTATTTGAAGCTGCTGCCTTCCTTTTCTATGGGAAAAAGGATTAAAGTGGACTAGGGGGACCGTACATTGTTGTTACACTTCTAATGCAGTGTCTCCAGTTGGTTATGTGAATTTGTTTTTTGTTTGCTAGGCATTTTCTTTTAATTATATGATATACATGATAACTGGTTTTCTTGCTAAAGAGCTTAATGAAAATTTAATGGGGGACATAAGGTATAAAGTATGTATGCGAGCCCTGTTTGAAATGTAAAAACGAAGGCTTAGTTTTTTTTACCTTGAACGAGATGCATTCGTGCAATAAATGAATCTGCCCGTCCTTGGAATACCCTTCTTTCCTCTTCCCACCATTTTTCTTTATCTCTGTTTTCCGGTTCAGAAGCTTCAGTTCCTTCTTTCCCCATAAGTAGCTTCCAGATTCTGGTTGTTTCTGGGTCCAGATCCACTTTTGGCCTAGGCTTGCGCCTTTTGGGCTCATATAACATCACTGCGCCACCTCCTTCATATGGTACAAGCGCATATTTATCTTTTCCATCTGTTTCTCCATTCACACCTCTGATACTTAGACTTTGCAGTCGGAATGTGATTTCGTCAACCATCTTTGAGTATTTCATGGCTTTTGGTTGACCTACATTGCACACAAGGAAGATTGTAATTGTCCCTTTCAGTTCATTATTGTTGTGGATAGGCCTTCATGTCATCTTTCTAAAAGGCCCTATTATTGTAGTTCTTAGTAAAGGATTTTTACTTTTGTGTTGAAATGAGAAACTTGTTAGGAGCACGATTTTAGTTATGTGGGATTTTGAGAACTCGTGGTTCAAAAAACTGAATTAGAACTTGCACTAGCAGTTTTTAGAATTTTAATCCCCTCTAAACCACTGAAGCCTAGAATAAAAACTAAAATGTGGTTTTACACAACATAAAATTAAAGAATTCTAAGAAAGAAACATTTCGAACTACATCTGGGAACACATTTAAATGATCCACCCAATGGACCCTAAACCCTTAGAAGAATTACCTCTCGCTGTCATGGATGTTTGTCGATATTGATGTAAGGTATCCTTGTGCTCTTGTAAAGGCACTGTGTTTGTGCAGAATGAGATTGTCCTGCATGGATTTGCTAGTATGGTGAACCCATTATTCTGCATAGTGGCTTGGTAATTTTCATTTCCTTGCTGATAACCAGTCATACTAGCACTTTTTGATGAAATTCCTGACTGCAGGTTTGAATTGGACATGACAGCATCGTAGCCAGTGCCATGGACCTGATTTGATCTGCTCGGAATTCCCACTCTCATCCTCTCTAGGAGGATCTGCTGTTTCAAGGCTGTAAGTTTGCTCAACACATGATTCTGAGCCTTAATTGTGCTTTCACCAGAACCATCAATACGGTGTGCTTTCTCTGGTCTGTACAACATTGTGTGAACCTCATTCTCGATTTTCTGTTTCTTACGAGTCTCTTCACTTGAGTTTGCAACTGTTGAGCTTGTAGTTTCTTGGTTCTCGGACCGAAATTGTTCCTGGCACATAGATGTAGAACTAAACTTACGAACAGAAGACAGCCCCACATGCTCAATGGGATGAGAATCTTCGCCCTTTGATCCATAAAACCCTTTAAAGTTGCCCACATCTCTTTCTACCATTTGGTGGGTGCTCTTCCATCTCATTTCTCTGGACCTCTCAATGTTAATATTTGGTCGGGAGATATTCTTATTTAATTCTCCTGGTAAAATTCGATTATCACTATCTTCGTTGTCTTTCATGCCTAAATTTCTTGCGATTAGATTCAAAGTGTTGTTTATTCCTGATGGTGCTGCGAGGGAACAGCTTTCTTCCCCTGCTGAGCTTTCAACTGGCACTTGATTTGCTGGAAAATTCAAATTCAACTCCAGCGTCGGCTGATTACCTTGATGCAGGGCCACCTGGATTTGAGCTGAATTTTTTCTCTGCTCAACTTTTTCAAAATCAAAATTTAACCTTTTCCTGCATGATTTCTCTGGAGACATGAAATTGGGAGCTTTGAATGCATTTGTCGCATCCATTAGTTGAGAAGTTGCATTTACAACTTCCGGGTCCCGGTTTTTCCGCACATACTTCCTCTTCCTAGGTGGGTTCCCCTCTGGTTCGCCCTTTTTGGGTGTTTTCTGCTTTGGGGTCCTTTTGGGCTTGCCTTCTATCACTACTTTTGGCCTATGCTTTCTCCTTTTTGGTGCTTTCTCCTTTGGCGACTCATTTAGGTCGATTACCTCTTGAGCACCCCTCTCCTCGGAGATCTTGTTTTCTGCTTGTGGTGTTGAGGCAACAGTTGAGTCCACAATTGTTTGTAGGAGCTCACTGCAGCGATTTTCAATCGCTTCGTTTCCAATGTATGAAAGCAAATTCTCCATTTTATCATGCTCTTGATATGAGCCATCTTCTACCAAGAACTTAAGCATCTCAGCTTGCCGATGTTTTTGAAGCAGATTTGTTTGATCTGGTGTTATTGGTGCGAACAGAAAAGAATTGGCATCACTAGCCCCTGCATTACCACCATGTCTTGGTGGTGAGTTTAGACTGTAATTATGCTGCATAGGGACATCAAATCCACCTGGAAAAAAATAGTTACCTCGTTAGTCATCGAATATAATAAGTTAAAACAAAAAATGACTTGGTAGTTTTCATGTCCTCTACATACTTAAATACTTAACACTTGATTCTTCATTTTTGGGTGGCGAGTTGGGGATTTTTATCTTCTCTTTGGGGTAAAAATTTGATGCATACTCGTGCAAAAGTTCTTATATTTAGTTAATATATGTTCATTGTGTTTTTGAATGACAGTTCAAAAAGGGGCACGGGTCCTTTTTAAAATTAATAATGTGTTTTGAATTATTTTTCAGCTCAGAATATGGTTATAATGTTTATGGGTGACTCAAATGTTTCAAGGTCCAAAGTAAATGTTTAAAAAAATGGCGTACCTAGTGCCGAAGCTCCAAAGTAAATGTTAATTTTCCAAAAAATTGAGAATAAAATTCACAACAAATTGCAGGTCAATTATATCTAGATAAAATTAAAATATTCTATATACACAATTTTTATTCCAGTACATGATACTTGTATATGTAAAAAGCCCTTCAGAAGTATCCTGCCTCCCTTTTTTTTTGTTGATTACTTTCCTCGGCAGTTTTTGTCAATAAAAAATTAGCAAAACTTTCAAACTAGAGAGGACTTGAGAAATTTTTAACTTACTGTTGAGCATCGGCGGCGAGTTATTGGCATTTAACCACTTGTTTGGACCAAGGGCTGGGATTTCATCTCCAAGCAAGAGACTTGTGAAATTTCCTTCTGTCCAACTGCTATCAACCTCGGAATAAGAATTCAGAATTGAAGGAGCATTTGGTGAATTCAATTGATTCATACCCCTGGTTGAACTTAGAGGTTGCATGTTAAGATTCAGAAATGGAGACGAAATCATTGGGTTGCTTTTTGGAATCATATTTGGGGACATATTTGTTGAAGGAAACAATGGTTGCTGAACAGTATTTCCGATCAATAGCCTATTTGAAGCCGTAGGGCTATTGCTCCAAGGTGGAATATCATTGCGATAGGTCTGTGTTTGGGAGTGCAGATAGCGACCCAAATTTCCATTTCCCATCCGGGGATTGAGCACACTGTTTAAGCTGCTGATCTGATTTGTTGGCCCGTTGAGATTAAAATTACTGCCATCTCGCAAAATCCCATTTCCCATCCAGTGATTGCTCATATCGTATGTGCCACAACCCTGGTTGACTGGCCTGGTGAGGTCAGAACTATTGCTACCTATCAAAATCCCATTTCCCATCCTCTGATCGCTTAAACGGTATGATCCACTACTTTGATTGAGTGGCTCAGGAAGATTAAAATTATCGCCTGTTGTGTTATAATTAGACATTTGTTTTGAACGTCTATCCAAAAGATCGAAGAATTCATCCCAATTTCTCCTCTCCAATTGATTCCCATTTCTATCAATTGAGATCCCATTCGATCTTTGGTTTCCTGGTGTTAGAGGAATCCAAGGATTTCTTATCTGGAAATCATTTTCTGGCTGAGCCAGAATCCCTTTATCTTTCATCCTCGGATTCATCGAAACCCGAGAAACTATACTTCTGATGATTTTCACTCCCTGATCTATTTTTCCATATTAAAATTTCTAATTTTACCTAAAAGTTAGAAATCTTTGGCGAATTCGCCGAATACCCAATTTGCGACTAACCCTTACTTACCACATTTCCACAGCCTGCACCTGTTTTAAGAAAATCTGCAATTAACAGTCTCCCCCAAAACTAGTCCTACCTAAATATATTAAAAAAGGCATGTAATTTGGGCAACAAAAGCAGATTTGCATCTGGGTAATAAATGCAAGCACAACCCAGTTACAAAAACTCAATCTTTAGAAACATAAATAACAATTCAATAGGTACAGAACATATCTGGAAATTAACAACAAAAAAGATATCATGTACAATTAACTTTTAATGAATCAGAGGTGAGAATATGGAAATATTGATGGAGATATGCAAATCTGTGTAATTTGATGGTTTAAATTGCATCATAAATGGAAATTAACCTGAAAACAAATATGATAAATTGGAATATATAATGTTGATTTGATGGGAAATTAAATTACCTTTCTCATATGGGGTTTGTTTGAATGAGGTGAAAATGCAAAATAGAAAATAATTCGGAAAAATCTTATGGCCGGAGTGAAGCTGCCTGAATATATAGTCAATGCCGGAGAACAAAGCTCAGTCTTCGTTTATAAAGAAAGAGTTGAGAGAGAGAGAGAGAGAGAGAGAGAGAGGAAACAACCATATAGATACAACATGCTATATAAGCATATAGTACATATGGTTGGGCAGGCCAAAGTGTTTTTTGGGTGGTACCCACACATTAAAATAAAGGGTATACATTTTGCACCTTGAGGTTTTTTACTATTTCAGAATATTGTCTAGGTATCTGAAATTAATGTTTTTTTCCGAAGTTACAATAGAAATTTTATTTATATGTGAAAATACCATATTACACTGACTTTCTTGTTTTATTTCATTCATTTGAAAGCAAATAATTAGAAAATTGGTGAAAGAGCATTATATTTTAAGAAAATATTTTATTAACATATATAAATCTATTATTTAATAAATTAAATATTTAGAGACTAGTGCTAGTTAAAAGGTATTTTGGTAATTTTATTGGTCATTTATGAAATTTAAGTTGACTTTTATTTTTCCCCTATAAAAACTTTGGGGATAAAATGCAAAAACATAAAAACCTAGTGGGGGGAAGAGTAATTTCAGGAAGCTTAGTACTATTATGAAATTCTAAGAAACCATGTGGAGCAAATTGTAATTTACTTTAAAAGAAAATATAGAACCAGCTTATTAATTAGAGATTCTTTATAGGTAGGGTTTCTTTTTCCCTTTTACTCCAAATATAAAAATGGTTGAATGATTTTAGACAATAAAAAAATTAATATAGAAACATAAGAATCTCATGAAACTTTATAATAAACCGTCTATTACCACGTATGGGTTGATGAGAAAGAAATTAGTCTATCACTATTACTTATATCTTCTATGCATATGAGTATTGACATTATTCTGTATATTTTTTTTTAATGTATAAGTGTTACCTTTAGAAAATAGAAGGAATTTATTTCTAATTTTATGCTTTATTGTGACAATCTTGTAATTATTTTAATATTTTCAAGTCAAGTACTAAAAGGTAATTACGCTTGTTTGACAAATTCTAATACAGTAAGCATTCTAAAGGTAATTACACAGATTGATGAAATTCCAATAAAATATTTGTGAACTCCATATTGGTTCATGAGAACAAAAGAATTTCAACTCCCCTTTTTACATTTTTAGTGTATAATGAGCATAGATAATTCATTTTGTAAATTTATTTACTCTCATTATGTTATCATTATACCATGTAAGAAATTTTATTTCTGTTCATGCTTTACTTTCTCAGCATAACAATGAATTCTTAAAGTTTCAATCGAAGAATTAAAATAAATACGATTGTGGAAGAAAAATCTAATAAAATGATTGTTACCACAGTATTAGTACCGAAAAAGAATCCGCCGCCACTTTATCAATATATTATGAGCTTTGACATATCATTTTGCAGAATTCTATTATTCTACTAGGTATGGTACAGTTTGATAGTTTAAGAAAATCTTATTTCTGCACACATTTATAGTCAACGAAATTCTAATAAAATATTAAGGTGTAAGTGTTCCACAGCATGGCTTACAATTATTTTTTGAGTTAATATATCATTTTGAACTTTTTTTGTCACACTATATTACCTTTGGGCAATTTAAGAACTCTATTTTCAGCTAAAGTTTTATTGTGTCAATGTGGTAACGACTCTTTGAAATTTGATGTCAAACATAGAAAGGTTCTGACGATAATGAAAATCTGTCAAAATCTGTGCGTTTGACGAAATTCTAATAAAGGATTTTCACCGTACTGGCTCATGAGAATCAAAATGGTAACCCAGACATTTATACTCATTTTCTACTGTGCCAATATAGCAATAACTCTTTTGAAAAAGTTTCCATTTCAAGTATTAATTTTAATTTCGATTTTCTAACAAAATTTTTAAACATACTACCATGAGGACAATAAATTGAGATGTCACATTCTTGTCATCGTCTTATTATACTTCCGCCAGACTAAATATGATTCCCCTCCAAAATATTTATAATTGCAAATATTATTATTTATGACTGCTCTATTTTTTGACAGTTCGGATTTGGCCAACTCATTAAATCATGTAGTCATTGATAATCCAAACTATTAGATGGTGTGGCAACTGAAGTAGCCCCTGCTTTCATTGAAATATATTTAAAAAAATTGTCTTAAATGTCTATTTGTTTTGTTTTAAAACCTTGTAGTCAAAATGTTTGTGTAATAAGGATTAAACTAAGGAGTGATTTCACAATAGAGAAAGTTGAGTAGCAGCCTCATGATGTGTTTGAAATAAATATATGAAATTTCACTAAGGTTATGACAACTGTAATATAAAATTATTTTTGGAGAAAGTATGTTGATATTATCATAAGAACTTATAAAATTTTATGGTATGATCTATACAAAATTGGTAAGTCTCCCATAGCACGTCTTCTCACTTTTATTCCTTCAATAATAATAATAATAATAATAATTATTATTATTATTATTATTATTATTTTATTATAATTATTAATCTAGCAAAAATTATTTTTATTGTAATTATTAATCCACCAAAAATTATCAACTTTAACGGACATCATTGTCGATAATGTAAATGTCAACAGAAAATAATTGTCGTTTACTCTTACGTTAAATTATTTATGTTTTTTGTTTGCATGAACATGCCACAACCACCGGCATGCTCGAGCTTTATGTTGTAGAAAATGCCATGGTTTCTAATATGGTTGAAGTCGAGAAATGCAAATTATTATTTTTTACTTATTAAGGGAAGATAATTTGTCAAAGAGTATTACGGGAATTTTGTTTATTATGTATATGAAAATGAGGGACGGATACGATTGAAATGTGCAGTTTGCAAATAAATAAGCAAGGAGGTACTTTTGAGGAGAGTTACTTTTTTGAGCTTTTCCTAACTAGCAATGAAAATTATCGTGGAGAAAAGATGAAGAGCAGTTCAGTTGTGGGTGAACATAACTCTAATGTAAAAGTTGAAAAAGTTAAAGCACTAAAAGCGCTATTAGTCATTTTTAATTCAATGTAAAACATTTACATTGTGGTTTTTAATTGTACATGTGTATTTTAGATTGATGGTTTAGATCATTGAGTGATTGCCAAGTTTTTGGCTAATAAGTATACTTAATTTGTTTCCACAACAACCTATTGTACACAAAAATCCCATGATGAAATTGCCTTAATACAATGCTCAATCACGTGGGCTTCTAAATCTACCATCCGCTGCATTTTGGTTGTTTATATCACATCCTAGAAATTCATCACCGGGAATAATCATGTTGCTTTTAAAGCATCTCGTGATAGCATATACTCATTCAAAACCATCAAAATTTCATTTCTGAATCTATCATGCACCATAATCCTGTAATATTGTAACGTCCCAGAAATACGTATAATTTTTTTGCTTAATTAAATAATGTTATTATAGAGGTATAATAATATTATTTATGTTAATCGTGGTTAGTTTAATCGAGGTTATACATATAATAACTTATATGTACAAAGAAAGGGTTTGAAAGTCAACAATTATAGGATGAAAACAGAGCGTCTGATGCCTGTCTGTTGCCGGATAAGCCATTGGACATAGCATTCCAGGGTTTGTGATTTTGGCCCAAAAGTTTAAAATTTCTTGAGAATTTACATTGCCTGGCGATAGTCTGACGGGTGTTCGCCGAAGGACAAAGTTTGGACAATTGACTCTGAGTCGTTGGACAGATCAAATCGTGGGATCTTCACCTTTTTGGCCTTTGTTTAAGTGGCAAAATACTTTTTCCTCTCATGCTTACCCTTGCATGAAATTTTACATTGAGAAAGGGTTGTGTGGTGCTTACTTTCGCTTTGAACTTTGCATCTTTGTTTCATCTATCTTCGGTATTCGCTTGTTGATAAAAAGTAGATATTCGAATTCCTTATTGCGAGAGTTTTGTTTTGATGTAAATCTTGCTTCTTCTTTCGTTCGTTTGTCTTGCATCGATATTCATGTCTATTGAAACAAACTTGTTAAACTTGTTTCCTACATCTTGTACATAATTTTTATGCGTAGGTTTGTCTTGGTTCGGGTGGTGGATCTAGATCGTTTCAGAGGGTCTATAAAGAGGGTTTTTTGAGGTGAAGTATCGCGCTTAATCAGGGGCTTTGAGGTACAGTAGATTCAGAGTAATAAAATAAATTTGAGTTTCTGTTAGTATTCGACATGTGTGACATGTCTTGTGTTCGTGTTCGGGTTTTCGTGCTTATCGTGCTATATTTCTCATTTATTATTGAATATAGTATTATATTCATCTTCGAGCCATGACTATTTAATAGATAATTATATCGTTATAATCACTCGAGGCATGATTCATTCATGACATATCATTCGTGCCGTATTATTCTTGTTATCAAAGCTTATATCTTGTGACATATTCATAGCGTGTAATTAGAGATATAAAGAACACGTAATCGGGTTTAGAAAGAGGCATTGACGATCTAGTCGAGTCTTGAGTCTTTTGCATTCTTTTTGGGGCTATGCATCAACTTTTACCTAACTAAAACTTTGAGATTTTACGAGCGACTTCATAACTTTGAGTTGGGCCTACAATCTGTGGCACCTCCCAGTTAGGGTCATCATAGGAAAGGGCATTCGAGTAGACCAAACTTTGAGGAAAGGACATTCGAGTAGTCTGACTTGGATAGATGCTAGTCTTACTTTTACTTTGAGTTGTGTTTGAGATTCTTGTTGAGATTCAAGTCCAGATTCGGTTTGAGATTTGTGTTCGAGATTTGTGAATTTGAGATTCAAGTATCGGGTTTAGTTGTCAAGAATTATCGTGCACTTTATAGTATATTCGAAACATTGAGAACTTACATACCCCTTATGTCATAGACATGTTTATACTTTTAATCGAGATATCTTTATATGTGCATTTGCATTTGCATACATACATTTTAAGTACTTCGTAGACTCTTATTTATAGTGTTACTAAGAATCTAATTGTATTCTTTTTATTTGTATATTTCTTGTTCTATTTGTTCTATAGGTGTCGAGGAGAACTCGTGACATGCCTGCGCCGCATATGCTATTATGATGCTATCTTTTGTAGTTGTGACGAGTCGATAACCTATATGATGTTATACTTTTGTAGCTTTGGTGTTGAAGCCACAACATGATGGTTGTATCTTTATAGTCTTGTTGCATAGTGGCTTTAACATCATAATGCTTTTGTTATACTTGAGACTTCGTTATGCATAAGACTATTGTCTTTCTTTTGTAGACAAGCAGGTATGTAAGTTTGGTAAGTTTATGTATTGTGCCTTGTGTTGGAAATTTGTTTTTGGTCATATTCATTGTATACTTTCAGTTATTCTATAATATTCAATTGCACCACGGGTCGTCGGGATTCGGAGTGCGGCAACTTTTACATGCCTAGATCCTTGCATGAGACCCGACCAAATTTTGATATGCATGGGGAGTCCCGCCATGGACCCCCAAAATTTACTCAGTAATCTATGAGGCTTTTCAAAACACACTCTAGTCCGATGTGGCTCCAAATTTTAATTCGTTAAATGCAGAATGGCACGACACGACCCAAAATTTAATTTTCTTCTATCAATGAATTATCTTCAACCATGGAAATATTTTATGATGTGTATTTACATACGTACACACATATCCCACACATGACCATGCCTTCTTTCATGCACATCCCAAGTCACCTATGCACGTTTGCCTTCCGAGTTCGCACGACTATTGAATGATGACAACATATGATAAGTTAGTTTTCTTTAGTCATTCGTGTATTGCCAATGCATGCATGCATTTGGTTGTACACATATGCTTGTATGCAACTTATGCAAAATTTTAATGTGAAGTTATATGACTCAAACCTCTTCTCATACTCCTATTCGCAAGTCAGGTTTCTACACTACTCTCCCATTTGGGTTTTTTTAAAGATATATTTGTCACTCTACTTTCTTACTCACCCGTGTATGTTGTTCTATGTTTGTATTCGTAAGAATTAACTAGCCAGGTCTCGTTCTCCTCTGCACTTCTTCTCAGAATTGTTTGGGAATGTCATACTATAGTCTGGGTCTTCCGATGCTTCCACTTAAACTTGGATATTCACACAGTAAGATCGTCTTTTATCAGTAAGTATTTTTCAACTTCTCGTCTCCAAGCTCTACACGCAAAATGTCTTGTTGCCGTTGCTTTTTCGGCCTATCATCAGGGTAGCCTTTCACCTTTTGCCTCCTGGACTTTGAGGTCTCTGCCAGATGTCACATATCTTTGTTCCCAGTCTTCACACATAATTTATCAAATGATACCTTATAGTTGATCCACTATTCATTCATTCTTCACACAACTAACGTCTCCTTGCTAGTTCGTTAACAATCACTATATGCCTTATTATTTTGCTTAGTCTAGGTTTCTCATGTCTTATGATGCTTATGAGTTCGTGGTTCACTCAATGAAAAAAACTCATGATCGACAGTATTGGGAAGCTATGTTTACACAATCAAACCGTCTTTTATCAACAAGTACTTTTCGTCTTCTCGTCTCCAAGCTCCACACGCAAAGATGCCTAGTTGCCGTTACTTTTTCGGCCCATCATCCATTTGTTCAGTCCGCATAGTCAATCATCCAAAGTGTTACTCACTCCAATCTCCTATGCGCATCCAACAGGTATCACTAAGTCCTCACCGTTTGATCTCGGTCTTCAGGGTAGCATTTCACCTTTTACCTCCAGGACTTCTAGGTCTCCTTCAGATATCACATATCTTCATTTCCATTCACCACACATAATTTGTCGGATGATACCTCATAGTTGGTCCATTATCCATTAATCTTTCATACAACTAATGTCTCCTTTCTAATTCGTCAACAACCACTATACACCTTATGATTTCGCTTAGTTTGGAGTTCTCATGTCTCATGATGCTTCTGAGTTCGCGGTTCACTCAATGAAGAAAATTCATGATCGACAGTATTGGGAAGTAATGTTTAACACACAGTCAGATCATCTTTTATCAACAAGTATTTTTCGTCTACTCGTCTCCAAGCTCCACACGCAAAGATGTCTAGTTGCCATTGCTTTTTTGGCCCATCATCCATCTATTCGGTTTGCATAGTCAATCATCCAAAGTGTTACGCACTCCGATCTCCCATGCCCATCCAATAGGTATCAAAGGTCCTTACCGCTCGATCTCGGTCTTCAGGGTAGCCTTTCACCTTTTACTTCCAGGACTTCTAGGTCTCCTCCAGATATCACGTATCTTCGTTCCTAGTCTCTATACATAATTTGTCAGATGATACCTCATAGTTGGTCCACTATTCGTTCATTTTTCATACAACTAATGTCTCCTTACTAGTTTGTCAACAACCACTATACGCCTTATGATTTCACTTAGTCTGGGGTTCTCATGTCTCATGATGCTTCTGAGTTCATGGTTCACTCAATTAAGAAAACTCACGATCGATAGTATTATAGTCTATGTTTAACACACATCTTTCTATCAGCTTGTGGGGATTGTTATTCTTTTTTGCATCAACATAATTCTATTTACCAAGTTGACTTCTTCTTCTCGGTTTTAAAGTTTTTCACTGACACTCATATTTGTCAGCTCGACTCAGTCACATTTACTAAAATCATCCTCATAGGATAAATGTCTTAGTTTTCTTTAAAAGTCACTGATATTATGGGGGACGTACATAATTAGTCCTATTACGCACCTTTTTTTTAGAATCAAACTAATATATATCTTGCATGCGAATATAAATCTTCGAAAAATATTTATGCATGATAAGAAATCGACCGAAACTTTAAACTGCACTAGGTTTACTGGGAAAATATCCTAACCATACCTTATTTTTCATCGAAAGGCAATGGAAAAAAGTAACTAGACTCGTAAGCATGACCAATATTGAGACGAAACCACAAAATCTCGAAGGTTCAGGCCAAATTAGTTTCAAGCTAAAAAACAAATACATGGATATAAGTTTTCATAACTGCCCAGTTGAATTAGTTGACTGATATTATGTAATGTCCCGTAAATTCAGAGAATTTTTTTTGCATTTTAACAAAATTATATAGCATGATATAATAATATTATTATATATTATATGACGTGATAGTAGCTAGTATGACTAAGTAGTGTTTGCCACTTCGACCTAATTGTACAGGGTTCAACTTGTCCAGTCAGGTCATGGGGGTCAAGGGGAAGCCGTCCCTTGTGGGGTGAGGGGCAGTGCCCCGTTAGAAAACTATAAATTATGAGTAGTATGTTATGAGGGTGGCGTGATGCAGAGGTAGCGTTTAGAAGCGTAGAAGTGTAGTGTCGGATGGAGTTTGCCGGTAGTCGCATAGATAGAGTTTCAGGTACTCAAATGTTATTCGGAAAGTTGTCGGACACTTCCATTAATGTCTATAAGTGATTCTGAGTGCTTTTGAAAGTTTTTAGTTTGAGGTGTTTGGACCCAAAATTCCAGTGGCTCCGATTGATCCAGGTACTTTTGTATTGATCCAACTAGTCAAATCAATTGATCCAAGTATTGTTGGATCGATCCAACTGTTGTTGACTGACTTAAGTTGTGTAGGTCAAATACTTGTCTTCTTTATTTCCTTTTTTCCATTTCTGAATAGAAGAGAGAGAAAGGATGTGGGAACTCATTTATTCATACTTTTAAGCTCCAAAATCATCTAGCTATAGAGCTCGGTTTCAAATAAAAAGTTATTTTTCTTCATCCTTGACTTGAAGAGATCGTTTCTACGTAAGTTCTTATTTCGTCCATTTCATTTGATTTTTCTAGATTTTTGTGTACCTTTTGTACATGAAATTTTATTGGATATT